>JAJOOO010000782.1:0-35394 GCA_029582685.1 Solanum piurae | reverse complement strand
AATCTTTAGGTGCAATTCCACCATCTAGCTTCCAATTAAAGGTATTAATCAATGAACCTAGCGCGACTGGAATCATCCTGATTGCCAAAGGCAATCCAGGGCAAATTCTTCGACCAGCACCAAATGGAATCAACTCAAAATCCCGACCTCTAACATCTATATCTGACTCCCAAAACCTCTCCGGCTTAAACTCCAAAGGATCTTCCCATAGACTAGAGTCGCGCCCTATTGCCCATACATTCACAAGAATTTGTGAGTCTTTTGGAATAGTATAGCCATAAAGATCAACATCTTCCTCAACTTTGCGCGGAAGTAGGAAAGGAACTTGTGGGTGTATTCGAAAGGTTTCTTTTACGATGCACCTCAAGTAAGGTAATTTTGCAACATCAGCTTCATCTATTAGTTTGCCTCTGCCAATTACTTGTGCTAGTTCTTCTTGTGCTTTCTCCAAAGTATGTGGATTCTTGAGTAGTTCTGCCATTGCCCACTCCAATGTATTTGATGTCGTATCTGTCGCTGCTGCAAACAGGTCCTGCAAAACTTACTAGTGTAAGATCATATGAAGTAGATGCCATATAAAATCAAGTGAAAAATTCCAAGACATATGTTGCTTTCAATTAGTCAAACTTGAGTTGTGACTTGTGAGCCTTTGGTGCGGAGGTTTGGCTTGACCACTACTATATCAATGTATAACAAAAAGTTACAAGAGGTCAGAAGGGACATAAACCTTATCTCTAACAAATTAGTGGGACTAGTAGTAAGAGTTGCACCAAAAAAATTGATGAGAAGGAGAGACCTATACAAGATCTAACATATTAGTGGGACTAGAAGTAAGAGTTGCACCAAAAAAATTGAGGAGAGACCTATACAAGATCTTCTCATACTAATCCAGAGTCGTCATACTAACTTAAGAAAAACAATAATTGATATAACTAATCCGTCAAACTATTTTTATTAATTGATGTTTAGTATTAGATCTTGGAAAATAATTTGAGAAATAAGTAATTAATATTAAGAATGAAAACATAATTTTTTTATTTTTTTTTATCTAATATGTTAAAAGTGACAAGTAAAAAACAAATGAACGTTGCTCGATTGGAGAAAGAGGGGTAGAGAATAAACTAACCAAACAAAGTTGTTCAATTTGATTTCTGTCAATTTCATCAGCGCTAATGTCGAGAAGGGCATCTAACACATCAACATTTTCACGATTTCCTAATTCCCTTTCCTTTAGCCGCTCATCGATCAAATCACTCATAATGTGAAGAATTTTCGTATAATAATCAGATGAGCGTCGCCTTATACCTTGTGGATCAATCTTTTTAAGAAAGGGGAAATAGTCCACCAAATTGGGTTTACCAATCTCAACCATGATCTTCCATACCAATTCCTTAAATTCTTTAGCGGAATCGGAAAATGGATCAGTTAAATCTTTAGAGAAAATGGTGTTGGACAACAAATTTAAGGAAGTTCTAAAAGTTGCTCTGCCGATATCCACTGCTTCACCAACTTTGCTACTTTTGTGACAGTAATCAATCAACTCCTGGATCTTTTTTGTCCTCAGACGCTCATTAGCATCTAGCTTGTTTCCTGCGAATATAATAAAGGGGGGAAAAATCATCTAGCTTGATTCAGGACTCATTTTATCCCGCTCAAATTTACATGTTTTGCAGCGTTTACCTGAGAAGATGTGAGAGTTGATAATCTTACGAAGTGTTCTCCACTGAGAGTTGTTGACAGGTAACCATATAACTGAGAAATCATTGTGGTTGCAGGCAAGGACAGCGTCAATAACAAACCTATTGGAAAAGGCTAAATCTTGCTTTTGCATCACTTCTTTTGCCAAAACGGACGACGAAATGACCACTGCGTTTATTTGTCCCAATTTCAGATTCATAATTGGGCCATATTTTTTTGCGAGTTGGGTAAGTGAAATGTGGGGTTTATGACCAAGCAAGTGAAGATTTCCGATGATAGGCAAAGGGAAGGGACCTGGTGCAACTCTTTTGGTTCGTCTAACTGAAATCAATACTCCACGCACCAAAATCCAGACGAATAACAGTCCTATCAAAATGTTAAGGTACTCCATTTTTCTCTTTAGTTTCTTGGTTTATGAAGTAGGGAATATTTATTGGTTCTGGGAGGCAATTGAACCATACCGTAAGAAAGTTATATATTCTCTCAGTTTAAAAAAGAATGATCTAATTTTCTTTTTAATCGGTTTCAAAAAGAATGACCAATTTGAATCCTGTCATTGTATTTGAGGTTTTTGATTCGGTTACTTTTTCTCTAAGAATGAAACAAATATACTCCCTCCGTCCCATTTTATGTGGCAACATTTCCTTTTTGGTCAGTCCCAAAAAGAATGTCACATTACCTTATTTGGTATGTATTTAAAGGTATAATTCATCTTTTACCCTTGTTGGTCCCGCTTAATCTTGAAAAGAGTACTCAAATACATTTATTATGAGAGAGAAAAATAAGTCTATTTTTTTGAAGGGCAATTTGGTAAACATTTCAAAGTCTTTATCTATTTATTAAACTCCGTGTCCGGTCAAATGTTGTCACATAAAATAGGACGGTGAGAGTATCTGTTATTGGAATTTCTTTTTGAAAAAAAATAAATACCTATTCATGATTTACTAAAATAATCGTGATAATTATACTAGGCATGACAAGTGTAATCTTCAAACTAAATTCAAACTTTTTCTCTGTACTGTAGTTGTGTGACGTCTAATGATTTACTATTATATTATATTATATAGAACATGTGACAATAAATATGTAGTGCACATCTATACTAGGCAGCTAGCTTAACGACATTAATTGTATGTTGCCTGCAATATGTATATCTTCTCTAATTTTGCATATATATATATATATATATATAAAATACAACAATCAACGTAATCTACCCTACATATTATCAAAGATGGATATACACCTATGATTATGGGATTCACGATTTGGATAAAAATCGATTCAAATAGAAAAATCTAATCAAATTGATTAAATAAATCAATTTTATTTGGGTTAGGTGTGGTTTGGTTTTAGATTTTTTTTAAAATCGATAGTATTTAGGTTGGTTATGACTTTGTCCGAAAAAATCGAGGAAATAACTGAACTGAACCGACAAATTATATACATATATTTTATTATTATACATACATAATATATTATTTTTATAAATAATTTTACAGATCTTATATGTGCTTTCATCAAAATTTAATTATAATTTACTTATGAAAGCAAAAATGTCAAGGTGAGAATATTATTTTATTGGTTTCATGTATATGAGTGTCTATGACAATCCTTTATGAGATTGAAAATATCAGTGTCTATTCCTTCTGGGCCAAAAATAATAAATTTTGACGCTTTATTCATAATAAATTCAATGATTGAAAGTTATGTAATGACAGGTATTCTAACTATTTTTGTTTTGAATTGATTGTTGTCATTTTTTCACGTTTTGAATGAATTGTTTCTCTTATTTTTGTCTATGGTTGATAACCAAATAATCGAACCAAAACCGATAATGGTTTGATTTTGATAATTTTAAAACCGATTAAGTTGATTTGATTTTAATTTTGACCAATAACCAATCCGTAAACACCCCTACCATATGATGTATAAATGTTTATATTAGGAAAAATTATCCCTATTATTGAGAGTTATAGATTAATTTAATTAAAGATAGAAAGTAATATTTATCACTAGTGATCTAGAATTAACTGACGATAAAAAGGCCTTAAAAAATATGGCCATTGCATATCATTACCACAAACTCTAAACCAACATTGACTAAAAAGAAAGGAGTACTCCCACTATTTCATATTAGTTGATTATTATATTAAATACAGTTGTCATATATTAGTTGACCATTTTATTAAATAAAAAAAGAATAAATTATTTTATATTATATTACCCTTGCAATTAATTCTTTTTGAAAATGTTCACATTTGTTTATAAAATTTTCAATTAAAAAATTAGGAGTAAATTAAAAAAATCATCTTCTTATTTATGATTTTTTAAGAATCGTACAAAATGGAAAATGATCAATGGGACAGAGGGAGTATTTTAGGAAAAACTACAGAATATGGCAAACATCAATACATATTTAAAACAAATAGCTACAATTTATTTTTTATATATTATATGGATATAACTGCACCATAAATAGCAAATTTAATTATATACAAATAATCAAGAAAGTTATTAAATATTATAGGAAAGTTATTATTACAAGCATAACTAATTAATGTCTAGGCACGTTTTATATGATCAGTTTTTTATGTTTACCCTCATTAATACTCTCTTTCGTCAATATCCCTATATCGCAGATTTTCTATATTTCCCCCCCAAATTCCTTCCAATTTAAGATCATTTTGAAGATTTCAGGAGCAATTTTTGTGATTTGAATTCATCAAGTATATTTTAATTGAATTTTTTTCCTCGTTTTTATGAAGATTATATTTGTATACATCTCTATTTTCATCAATTTTTATAGGGTTTCAATTGAAGAATAATTTTGTTTTCTCCATCACAATGACTATAGTTATAAAAAAAATAGTACGGGAAGAACATGAGCAAAAAGAAATTGAGGATTGTGTGATTGTCAAATTTGTATATAGTAGAATACTTATATACATAGATACTTGTATTGTAATATTAACACAGGTTGAAATGATGATTTGTGAATACAAGTATATTTGGATACATAAGTAATCTATCCAATTTAAAAGATTAATTAGGCAATACAAGTATAATTGGATACATTAAACTATATTTTTATAAACAAATACCTAAGTTAACACCAAGTCTCAAGTATTACAGGAAAAACTTGACCAAAAAGAGATTAACGTTTGTTGGTTTTATCAATTTTTTATACCATCGAATACTTACACACTTTGATACCTACACATTCTATTATTCTCCATTTCTCTTATTTCTAGGTTATCCAATGTATCCATCTTTTGTTTAACAACAATGTATTCATAAGTATACTTTATTGGTGTATTCATTTTATGTTTAACAACAATGTATCCATTTTTTGAATTGTCGTGTTCATATGCTAATTGTTATACTTTACCTTGTTTGATATATTAATACATTAAATTTTTATAAATACTTGTATCTTTGAAATATTGATACTTTAAGTTTTATAAATAGAGATACTAATTTGATTCAAAGTATTCATATGCTAATTGTACAATGTAATATATTTTTATTTTTTAGTTCATTGTAATTAAAACAGTATTAGTGTACAAATAGAAAAATAAAAAATATAGCTAGAAAAAGACATCAATTATATATAGAAAACTACTGAATATGACAAACATCAATACATATTTAAAACAAATAGCTATAATTTTTTTTATGTTATATGGATATAACTACACAATAAATAGCAAAGTTAATTATATACAAATAATCAAGAAAGTTATTAAATATTATAGGAAAGTTATTATTACAAGCATAACTAATTAATGTGTAGGCACGTTTTATGTGATCAATTTTTCATGTTTACCCTCATTAATACTCTCTTTCATCAATATCCCTATATCACATATTTTCTATATTTCCCCCCCACATTCCTTCCAATTTAAGATCCTTTTGAAGATTCTAGGAGCAATTTTTGTGATTTGAATTCATCAAGTATTTTTTAATTGAATTTTTTCTCGTTTTCATGAAGATTATATTTGTATACATCTATATTTTCATCTATTTGTATAGGGTTTCAATTTTTCTCCATTACAATGACTATAGTTATATATAAAAAATAGCACGGAAAGAACATGAGCAAAAAAAAATTGAGGTTTGTGTGATTGTCAAATTTGTATATAGTAGAATACTTAAATAAATAAATATATACTTGTATTGATATATTAACACAAGTTGAAATGGTGATTTGTGAATACAAGTCTATCTGGATACATAAGTAATCTATCCAATTTAAAAGATTAATTAGGCAATACAAGTATAATTGGATACATTAATACTATATTTTTATAAACAAATACCCGAGTTAACACCAAACTTCAAGTATTACAGGAAAAACTTGATCAAATAGTGATTGACGTTTGTTGGCTTTATCAATTTTTTATACCATAGAATACTTGCACACTTTGACACCTACATATTCTATTATTCTCCATTTTCTTCTTATTTCTAGGTTATCCAGTGTATCCATCTTTTGTTTAACAACAATGTATTCATAAGTATACTTTATTGGTGTATTCATTTTTTATTTAACAACAGTGTAACCTTATTTCATATTGAAGTGTTCATATGCTAATTGTTATACTTTACCTTGTTTGATATATTAATACATTAATTTTTTACAAAATACTTGTATCTTTGATATATTAATACTTTAGCTTTTATAAATAGAGAAACCAATTTGAATTCAAAGTATTCATATGCTAACTATACAATTAATACATTTTTCTTTTTTAGTTCATTGTAATTAAAAGTGACAAGTAAAAAACAAATGAACGTTGCTCGATTTGAGAAAGAGGGGTAGAGAATAAACTAACCAAACAAAGTTGCTCGATTTAATTTCTGTCAATTTCATCAGCGGTAATGTCGAGAAGGGCATCTAACACATCAACATTTTCACGATTTCCTAATTCCCTTTCCTTTAGCCGCTCATCGATCAAATCACTCATAATGTGAAGAATTTTCGTATAATAATCAGATGAGCGTCGCCTTATACCTTGTGGATCAATATTTTTAAGAAAGGGGAAATAGTCCACTGAGAGTTGTTGACATGTAACCATATAACTGAGAAATCATTGTGATTGCAGGCACGGATAGCATCAATAACAAACCTATTGGAAAAGGCTAAATTTTGCTTTTGCATCACTTCTTTCGCCAAAACGGACGATGAAATGAGCACTGCGTTTATTTGTCCCAATTTCAGATTCATAATTGGCCAATATTTTTTTGCGATTTGTGTAAGTGAAATGTGGGGTTTATGACCAAGCAAGTGAAGATTTCCGATGATAGGCATTGGGAAGGGACCTGGTGAAACTCTTTTGGTTCGTCTAAGTGAAATGAATACTCCACGCACCAAAATCCAGACTGTTGGAATGTATGCGTCCACTTATGTAGATGGGACCAGGTTCTCAACACAGTTACAATAATAAACAGTAAAGAACGAATACTAAAAGTAAATATTGACAATCAACTTTACGTGGAAACCTCCTTGCTCAAGGGAGTAAAACCACGACATGTTCTCAACAGGACTTTTCAAACTGCTTCTACTATTCTTCTCCAGGCAAAAGTAAAAGCAAGTTTATAAAATGATATTAGCCTGCTAATCTCCACTCTAAGCAATACCTCTTATCACTTAGTTGAGCCAGATCAGATACAACACTGCCCACTATACTAATCTTAACCGATTAATATGGACTTTAGAGTAAGAAACTAAGTTACCCTTAACCTAGTTCTTACAATGATTCACACAAGATTGAAACGTTTCTTTCACAAGTGAAACGAATCCTACAATATAAGAACGAATACAATCAAACAAAGTAACAGCTGGTACAAGAAGCACTTGAAGCAATCGATCAGGTCCTGCTGTTCAAAGCTTGAAATATCTCTCTTTTAAATGAATGAATATTTTGTAGTTTGTAAGTTGAATATATTAGACAAGAAGAGTTATTGTCCAATTACAAGCAACCTCATCGCTTCTGATTGGTGGAGTACTCTGCAGTTCCACCAACTTCCTGACGCAGACATCTTTTACAGTTGTACAACATTTTACACTGGGCGAGCTTACTCTGCAGATGACCAGGTCCCTGCACTTGTGAGAAGATCATCAAAACATCTAGGAGCGTTAGCACTTATCATTTTCCCCCTTTTTGATGATGACAAACAACCTACACAAATCCTCACGTGAGTGTAAAAACATTCATTCAAATACACAACAAATTCCCCCTTTGTTCAGTGTATGACTAACAATAATGTTCCCCCTTAGTTTGTTCCCCATTGGTTCAGTTCCCGCTTAGACAACAATGTTCCCCCTTAGTCAGTTCCCCCTTGGTTCAGTTCCCCCTTATGTCAATTCCCCTAATTCCAGTTAACTTT
Organism: Solanum piurae; assembly: GCA_029582685.1. Taxonomy (NCBI): domain Eukaryota; kingdom Viridiplantae; phylum Streptophyta; class Magnoliopsida; order Solanales; family Solanaceae; genus Solanum; species Solanum piurae. Next base: position 27,303 of record JAJOOO010000782.1, on the reverse strand, counting down.
ACAACAAACTTCCCCCTTTTGACATCATTGAAAAGGTGAAGCAGTAAACATATTCAAGTTAGATGCAAAACATTTAGAATTCAGGGCCTCAGTCCACACAGAACATGTGTATGTCAGCATAAAGAGACCATTAAATCACATATGAACAGGGAAAAAGCAGAAAATAACATATATGACAAACACTGACCACTGTAGTCAGTTAAAAACAACATAAAGCCACAATAGATTTGAGTCAGGATTGAAGAACAAAGAGGGAAACTAGGGAAACAAGACACTTTTAGGACGGAGGGGGAAGGGGATTGAGGGTGCGCATAAACAGAGACAGGCGCTCATTTGCATCCTTATGAACCTTGATAAGCTGCCTGTTGAGAGCCTTAACTTCCTCACTGAGTGAGGCATTTTTCTTTAGCAGCCTTTCATTTTCATCCCTCAACTTTTGCAACATATGCTCATTTCCCTCACTGATACCAGATCCCCTCTAAACTGCCTTCTGCAATTCTGACTTGAGTCGAGCAATCTCAACCTCCTTGTCATTCAGAATAGCCGTGAGATCTTCCACTTCCCATTTTAGAGTGGACTGCTGCTCGAGAACGGCTGCTACTTGAGATCTACCCTTAGCATGTCCCTCCATGCACTCACATTCTAGTAGAGTAGCCTCAGTGAACATCTGTTTGATGGTACCTGGTACTCCCCTTCCTAAAGGTACTTTAAAGTGGTTAAAGACAAAATTCAGCAGATATCCATAAGGAATGCCATTATTACTCTGTGCATATGCTCTAACATGATAGCAGGGAGGTTTATTTCTTCAAGATCAACCAACTTTTCCATAAGAAATAAGTCAGTAACAGACGCAATTGTTCGTTTTTCCGTCCTAGGCACCAGTACTTTGTTCATGAACTCAAACACCAACTGATATTCCCCCTTGAGAAACTTCTTAGGTTGCCCTGCACATTTAACCTCTCCTCGTTTTGTGGCAAGCTTAGTGAATTCCTCAGTTGGTTTGCAGCCTTTAATGGTTCGAATTCCTACTACAGGCACCCCCAAAATGATCCCTAGAATTTCTTCATCCAGACATATTTCCACATTCCTGACAATAGTTGTGATTCCTCCACCTTCCATGAATTCCATTTTGTAAAAGAATTCACGCACTTCAGGCTCGTGCAAGTATGGGATTGGAGGTTCAAACAGATGATGCCAACCTTGAATGGAGACGGCAGGAGACAGGTTTGACATGCCAAATTTGGTTTGAATGTCAGGGTCGAGGACTCTGCCATTCAGAACCTTTTGGTGCTCTATTTTCACTATTCGTTCCTCCCTTGTCATTTCCTTTTCTTCATTTTGATTCTGAACCCTGGGACCTAGTCCCTTTACGGGTTGTTCTTGTTCCTCTTCCTTCTTTTTCCCTTTCTCCCTTTTTGCAAGAGATTTCTGCTTTTTCACATTCACCTCTTTTGCAACAGATTTCTTTGTCCTTTTCTGATTTTCCTTTAATTTAATCATTTCTTCCTCAGTTTCTCTTTTTCTTTTTACCATATACTTTACAATATCCTCAGATTCAGTCTCACTGTTCTCAACAGGTACAGGTGTAGATGTGGGTTCCTCAGGCAGTAACCCTTCCTGCCTCATCTTCCTTATCATCTCTGTTTGAATAGCATTTGTTACTATAGCACTTCCCATAAACTTTTGAGTAGCACTTCTTGTACCATATTTCTTCATTTCCCTCTTTGTATGAGTCTAAACCAATTTCCCTTTCCTCAGAGGGGGGTTCAGTACTAGGTTTAGCCACCGATTGTGTTGCTGAATTCTGTGAATTTTCACCAGATAAGACAAGGGTAGGGGAACATGCTAAGATAGTCTCTGAAGGAAGAACATGGGAGGCAACAACTTCAGTCGGAGGAGTGATGGATTCATCCATTTCATACACTCCACGGACTGGGGTTGATGGAGATTCTTCCGGGGTAGGAAAGGAAAAGTTGAATGAATTAGTGTTTTCAACTTCTTGGGAGATAGGTGCCTTTGTCGAAGAATCAGAGTTAGCCATTTTGAAAGAAAGAAGAAAACAGATTTTGGAGAGAAGATTTAAGATTTTCAACAGGAATTGTTTGATAAAATTTTGAGATTGATTCTCAAAGGGAAAAAGTATTTAAAATAAAAAAGGCATCGGGTCCCCAAAGTAGCGACCTTTGGATTAAAAGCGACAAGACGTTCGAAATTGACGCGATGAATGGGCGGGAGACACGTGGCAGTGATGTTGACAGACATACAGTGTAGTGTAAGTGATACTAACCTCCGGAGGACCAGGTCCCCTTTTTAGTTTCCAACCTTGTCTGTATGATTAAATCCTCCTTAAGCTAAACACAATATGAGTGTATACCTGCAGTAAGGTACCAAAGATGAATTCTTAAACAACAAGCATAAAACATGTATAAATACCTGCCCTCCTTAACATAGTCAGCAAGAAGGAAATTTGTAAAATATTGTTAAGGAATCATGTGGTTTTGTGCATCCCCAGCCTCATCCTGTTTTTATGAAGGATTCTTTGCTTAGAGCCTTTGTAAAGATGTCAGCTAGCTGATATTCAGTGTTGCAGAACTTCATCACCACATTCTGCTTTTCAACATTGTCCCTCAGAAAATGATACCTCACATCTATATGATTTGTCCTCTTATGCTGGACAGGATTCTTGGCCATATTCATGGCACTGGTGTTATCACAAATGAGAGGAATGGTGTCTGGGAGTACACCAAAGTCTTCCAACTGCTGCTTGGTCCACAATAGTTATGCACAACATGATGCAGCAGCCACATATTCTACCTCTACAGTGGACAATGCTATAGATTTTTGCTTCTTGGTTCCCCATGAAATCAATGATGATCCTAGAAAGTGTGCCATGTCTGATGTGCTTTTTCGATCAACCAAGAAACTTGCATAATCAGCATCAGCATAACCAGTGAGATCAAAAGAGTCACCAGTGGGATAAAAGAGGACCAGGTCCTGAGTTCCCTTCAGGTATCTCAGAACACGTTTAGCTGCCTTAAGATGAGACTCTTTTGGTGCTGCTTGAAATCTTGCACACATCCCTACACTGAACACTATGTCTGGCCTGCTTGCAGTGAGATACATGAGTGACCTAATAATTTCCCTATACATGGTCTGATTGACCTCCACACCATTTTCATCTCTATCAAGTTTCACACCCTTGCTCATAGGAGTATCCAACACATTTGCCTCAAGAAGATTAAATTTCTTGAGCAGCTCTTTGATATACTTCTCTTGGCATATTGAAATGTCTTGAGAGGTTTGTTTGATCTGCAAACCTAGGAAGAAAGTGAGCTCACCCATCATGCTCATTTCGAACTCACTACTCATCAAAACAGCAAACTCTTTGCATAGTGAGTCTGAAGTAGCTCCAAATATGATATCATCTACATATACCTGCACAATCAGCAATTCCATACCTCTAGATTTCAAGAACAAAGTATTATCAATTTTACCTCTCTTGAACCCATTGGCTAGCAGGAACTTTGGTAGGCATTCATACTAAGCTCTGGGAGCTTGCTTTAACCCATACAAAGCTTTGTCCAGTTTCAGCACATGATTGGGGAGGTCTGCATCTTCAAAGCCTGGGGCTGTTTGACATATACTTCCTCCTTCAGATTCCCATTAAATAAAGCACTCTTGACATCTATTTGAAACAACTTGAACTCCATTTGGGCGGCAAAAGCTATTAAGATTCTGATGGCTTCCATTTTAGCTACAGGAGCAAAGGTCTTATTATAATCAATCCCTTCTTCTTGGTTGTAACCTTGCACCACAAGCCTTGATTTATTTCTAGTAATGGTTCCATGCTCATCAAGTTTGTTTCTGAAGACCCATCTAGTCCCAATAATAGTTCTGTCAATTGGTCTGGGACTAGGTGCCACACCTTGCTTCTCTCAAACTGATGAAGTTTCTCCTGCATTGAAGTTACCCAATCTACGTCCTGCAAGGCTTCTTTGATGTTCTTTGGTTCAATGGATGATATGAATGCTGAATGAGCAACTATTTTTTTTTATTTAGATCTGGTTTGAATTCCTGAGTCAAGTGGAGAGATGAGATTGTCCAGTGGATGTAAAGATTGATGATTCCATCCAGACTTTCTAGTAATCTCTTCTTCTCTATCAGCATCAGAATCACCTTCACATTCTTCAAGATTTTGAGACACTGTTTCCTGTGATGAACCTGAGGGACCAGGTCCTCCTGAGTGTTCTGCATCCTTCTTTTTTGTACCCTGATCATCCTGCTGCTTGTTCATCAGCTCCTCAAACTCGTAGTCTTCATTGTTCTCATTTCTTGTACCCAATTCATCAAACTTGACGTGCATGCTTTCTTCAATACAAAGAGTTCATTTGTTAAACACCATGTACGCCTTGCTTGTAGATGAGTACCTAACAAATACATCTTCATCACTTCTGGCATCAAACTTGCCTAGATCATCCTTTCCATTTTTCAGCACAAAGCATTTGCACCCAAATGGTCTAAGATGTGCAATTGAAGGTTTTTTGTTATTTAATAGCTCATAAGGTGTTTTCTTGATGATAGATCTGATAAGACACATGTTTGTCACATGGCATGTTGTATTAACTGCTTCAGCCCAAAAATTCATTGGAAGTCCTGAATCGATCAGCATAGTTCTAGCAATCTCCACCAGAGTTCTATTCTTTCTTTCAAACACTCCATTTTGCTGAGAAGTTCTTGGTGCTGAAAAGTTGTGATTGATTCCATTTTCTGCACAAAACCCTTCAAGTAGAGAGTTTTCAAACTCCATACCATGATCAGATCTGATACTGGTTATCTTGCAATTTATCTTCAATTGGATGGCTTTGGCAAATGTGATCAGTTGTCCAGCTGTCTCATCTTTCGTTCGCAGAAACATGTTCCAAGTGAACCTGGAAAAATCATGACAAGAATATATTTCTTACCTTCTCTGCTTTAGATTCTGATAAGTCCACATAAGTCCATGTGGAGCAGCTCCAGAGGTCTCGTTGTACTGACTCCCTTCTTGGCTTTGAATGATGACTTAGTCTGTTTCCCTTTAGCACGGGCATCACATACTTTGTCATTCGAAAACTTTAGTGTTGGCAATTCGCGGACCAGGTCCCCTGTAACAAGTTTGTTCAGCAACGAAGTACTCACATGACCCAGTTGCTGATGCCACAGATCTGCATCATCAGTTTGAGCGCTTAAATAGGATAGATCATCTCCTTCAATGGAATCCAGATCTTCAACATACATGTTTTTAACTCTAGTAGCAGACATGACAACCCTTTTGGTAATGCAATTTGTAACCAAACATTTATCAGCTATGAACTTGACTTCATTTCTTTTATCACAGATTTGTGAAATGCTCAAAAGATTCTATTTTAAACCTTTCACATAGTGTACATTGTTTATTGAATATCAGAAGATCTCCCTATCCTGCTAATACCAAGGATAGAGCCCTTCTTTCCACCACCAAACGACACACCACCACCTTGGTGTGCTTTCAAAGAGAGGAAGTTTGAAGTGTCTCCAGTCATATGCCTTGAGCATCCATTGTCCATGTACCAGCACTGACTCCTTCCTCTCTTCTGCATAAGAACCACTTGTTAGATTAGGAACCCACTTCAGACGGAGTTCCCAATAACTATCAAAAGGCTTAATAAGAAACCTTCTTGTCCAAGGGGGCAAAGTGTTCTTACTAAAACGATAACGGGGACCAGGTCCCTTGTGTCCCTTTTTAACATCATTTTCGGATCGAACAAATTTCACATGCCTTTCTTTAGCTTTTCTCAGACTCTCACATTTCTCTTTCAAATGACCATTTCGACCACAGTGAGTGCACAAAAGGTTGTCAGATATAGACACATATTTGTTATGAGGATTATAGAGGGGTTCTAGCGTCCCAACCCTTTCTTTCCATTGAAACTCTGATTAGATAGATTAGAGAGTATCTTAGAGGAATCAGCCCACTTTAGAGAGTGGCTTAGCTCCTCCTTGACCTTACTCAGATCCTTTCTCAGTTGGAAATTAGTTTCAAGAAAAACAACTAGCTTAGACTCAGAAATTTTAAGCTTTTCTTTCAATTCTTCCTCAAAAATGCTAAGCTTTCTCTTTCCACCTACTGAAGTACCAGAGTCCTCCCCAGGTGTTATGTTGCTGGTTTATAGAGTACATATCCTTACACTCATTTCAGAAACTTGAGACATGAGAGTAGAGTTCTCATCCTCACACAAACTTAATTTTTCATTCAACATTAAGTTTTCAGTGGTTCGTTCATCAACAAAGTCAATAAGCAGGGCAACAAGTTTCCTCAAGTTTTCAACAGGAAGAGTGTTTAGATCATCCTTAAGATCAAAGAGAGTTACCTCATCTGAATCCTCTTCACCATCGGATTTAGCCATCAAGGAGAAGATGGAGTTGAAGACACTTTCATCAACTTCAATGGCTATCATTGAAACGTCCTCATGACCTTCTGCATCTTCTTCTGACTCACTTGAATCATTTCCCTAGACGGCCAAGGCTTTTCTCACCAACTAATCAGCATGGGCTTTCATCCGAGCATGATCTGGGACTAGGTCCCTCTTGCGCGGTCTGTTGTCATGAGTTTTCTGCTTTTGACTGGAGCAATCCCTCATAAAGTGACCAGGCTTGCCACATTTATGGCACAGATCATTTGCAGTAGCAGTTCTACTGGTATAGGATTTTTTTTGGAAACCCCATGCTTCTTTATGATCTTTTGAAATCTTCTAGCGACATACGCCATCTCATCCTCCTCCTCAGTCACCTCACTTTGAGAATTTTTCAAAGCAATGGACTTCTCCTGCTTTCCTTCCTTCACAGTCGTCCCATGTTTCTTGTTCATCTCGTAGGTCTAAAGATTCCCAATCAGTTCATCCATGGGAAGAGTCATTAGATCTTTGGCTTCTGTTATTGCATCTACCTTGCTTTCCCAAGATTTATGAAGCACTTTGAGAATCTTGCGAATTTTCTTGCTGACAGGAATAGGCTCACCCAGGCCTCTCAGCTCGTTGGTGATAGAGGTGAATCTTGAGTTCATCTCAAAGATGGTTTCCCTTCCTTCATAATAAAATTTTCATACTGAGTAGTGAGCATATCAACCTTAGACTCTTTCACTCGCTGGGTTCCTTCATGGGTTGTTTGAAGACAGTCCCAAGTCTCCTTGGAAGTTTCACATGCAGAGATTATGTTGTATTTATCAGCTCCAATGGAACACACCAGAATCTTTTTTGCTTTGTAGTTCTTTTCTATCCTTTTCATATCTGCTTCATTGTAGTCTTTTTTGGTTTTGACAATTGTAGTGGTAAGCTCCCCATCTTTCACCTCTTTTGTAGGAATATGTGGTCCATCAAGAATAATCTCCCACAACTCAGAGTCCTCAGCATTGACGTAATCGTGCATTCGATTCTTCCACCAGCCATAGTATTGACCATTAAAATGCGGTGGCCTAGTAGAAGACTGACCTTCTTCCATTTTAGATGGAGCAGTCATTCCTTCTGGATCTTTTCTTTTCTTGGTATTAACCAAATCGAAAAGTAAAGCTCTGATACGACTTGTTGGAATGTATGTGTCCACTTATGTAGATGGGACCAGGTCTTCAACACAGTTACAGTAATAAACAGTAAAGAACGAATACTAAAAGTAAAGATTGACAATCAACTTTACGTGGAAACCTCCTTGCTCAAGGGAGTAAAACCACGACATGTTCTCAACAGGACTTTTCAAACTGCTTCTACTATTCTTCTCCAGGCAAAAGTAAAAGCAAGTTTATAAAATGAGATTAGCCTGCTAATCTCCACACTAAGCAATACCTCCTATCACTTAGCTGAGCTAGAGCAGATACAACACTGCCCACTATACTAATCTTAACCGATTAATATAGACTTTAGAGTAAGAAACTAAGTAACCCTTAACCTAGTTCTTATAATGATTCACACAAGATTGAAACGTTTCATTCACAAGTGAAACGAATCCTACAATATAAGTACGATTACAAGCAAACAAAGTAACAGCTGGTACAGGAAGCACTTGAAGCAATCGATCAGGTCCTGCTGTTTCAAAGCTTGAAATATCTCTCTTTTAAATGAATGAATATTTTTTTGTTTGTAAGTTGAATATATTAGACAAGAAGAGTTATTGTCCAATTACAAGCAACCTCATCGCTTCTGATTGGTGGAGTACTCTGCAGTTCCACCAACTTCCTGACGCAGACATCTTTTACAGTTGTACAATATTTTACACTGGGCGAGCTTACTCTGCAGATGACCAGGTCCCTGCACTTGTGAGAAGATCATCAAAACATCTAGGAGCGTTAGCACTTATCATTTTCTCCCTTTTTGATGATGATAAACAACCTACACAAATCCTCACGTGAGTGTAAAAGCATTCATTCAAATACACAACAAATTCCCCCTTTGTTCAGTGTATGACTAACAACAATGTTCCCCCTTGGTTCAGTTCCCCCTTAGATCAATTCCCATAATTCCAGTTAACTTTACAACAAACTTCCCCCTTTTGATATCATTGAAAAGGTGAAGCAGTAAACATATTCAAGTTAGATGCAAAACATTTAGAATTCAGGGCCTCAGTCCACACAGAACATGTGTATGTAAGCATAAAGAGACCATTAAATCACACATGAACAGGGAAAAAGCAGAAAATAACATATATGACAAACACTGACCACTGTAGTCAGTTAAAAACAACATAAAGCCACAAGAGATTTGAGTCAGGATTGAAGAACAAAGAGGGAAACTAGGGAAACAATACATTTTTAGGACGGAAGGGGAAGGGGAAGGGGATTGAGGGTGCGCATAAACAGAGACAGACGCTCATTTGCATCCTCATGAACCTTGATAAGCTGCCTGTTGAGAGCCTTAACTTCCTCACTGAGTGAGGCATTTGTCTTCAGCAGTCTTTCATTTCATCACTCAACTTTTGCAACATATGCTCATTTCCCTCACTGGTACCAAGTCCCCTCGAAACTGCCTTCTGCAATTCTGACTTGAGTCTAGCAATCTCAATCTCCTTGTCATTCAGAATAGCCGTGAGATCTTCCACTTCCCATTTTAGAGTGGCCTGCTGCTTGAGAACGGCTGCTACTTGAGATCTACCCTTAGCCTGTCCCTCCATGCACTCGCATTTCAGTAGAGTAGCCTCAGTGAATATCTGCTTGATGGTACCTGGTACTCCTTTTCCTAAAGGTACTTTAAAGTGGTTAAAGACAAAATTCAGCAGATATCCATACGGAATGCCATTATTACTTTGTGCATGTGCTCTAACATGATAGCAGGGAGGTTTATATCTTCAAGATCAACCAACTTTTCCATAAGAAATAAGTCAGTAACAAACGCAACTGTTCGTTTTTCCCGTCCTAGGCACCAGTACTTTGTTGATGAACTCAAACACCAACTGATATTCCCCCTTGAGAAACTTCTTAGGTTGCCTTGCACATTTAACCTCTCCTCGTTTTGTGGCAAGCTTGGTGAATTCCTCAGTTGGTTTGCAGCCTTCAATGGTTCGAATTCCTGCTACAGGCACCCCCAAAATGATCCCTAGAATTTCTTCATCCAGACATATGTCCACATTCCTGACAGTAGTTGTGATTCCTCCACCTTCCATGAATTCCATTTTGTAGAAGAATTCACACACTTCAGGCTCGTGAAATAATATGAAATAATTTAAAAAGGCTATCAATGTACAATGTCTTATTAAATCAAAACGCTAAATTTTTCGTCCCTCTACTATTTTAGAGGCTCCGATAAATTAAGTTCGTTGTATATCCTTTAAGTATTTGAATCTTGTCACTGTATTTGAGGTTTTTGATTCGATTACTTTCTCTAAGAATGAAACAAATATATCTGTTATTAGAATTTCTTTTTGAAAAAAAATAAATACCTATTCATTATTTACTAAAATAATCGTGATAATTATACTAGGCATGATAAGTGTAATCTTCAAATTAAATTCAAACTTTTTCTATGTACTGTAGTTGTGTGACGTCTAATGATTTACTATTATATTATATTATATAGAACATGTGACAATATATATGTATTGCACATCTATACTAGGCAGCTAGCTTAACGACATTAATTGTATGTTGCCTGCAACATGTATATCTTCTCTAATTTTGCATATATCTATTAAAAAAATACAGCAATCAACGTAATCTACCCTACATATTATCAAAGATGGATAATCACTAGGGGTGTTCACGATTTGGATTAAAACCAATTCAAATAGAAAAATCGAACCAAATCGATTAAATAAATCAATTTTATTTGGGTTAGGTGTGGTTTGGTTTTAGATTTTTTAAAAATCGATAGTATTTAGGTTGGTTATGATTTTGTACGAAAAAATCGAGGAAATAACTGAACTGAACCAACAAATTATATACATATATTTTATTATTATACATACATAATATATTATTTTTATAAACAATTTTAAAGATCTTATATGTGTTTTCATCAAAAATTAATTATAATTTACTTATGAAAGCAAAAATGTCAAGGTGAGAATATTATTTTATTGGTTTCATGTATATGAATGTCTATGACAATCCTTTATGAGATTGAAAATGTCACTGTCTATTCCTTCTGGGCCAAAAATAATAAATTTTGACGCTTTATTCATAATAAATTCAATGATTGAAAGTTATGTAATGTCGGGTATTCTAACTATTTTTGTTTTGAATTGATTGTTGTCATTTTTTCAAGTTTTGAATGAATTGTTTCTCTTATTTTTGTCTATGATTGATAACCGAATAATCGAACCAAAATCGATAATTATTTGATTTTGATAATTTTAAAACCGATTAAGTTGATTTAATTTTAATTTTGACCAATAATCAATCCATAAACACCCCTACCATATGATGTATAAATGTTTATATTAGGAAAAATTATCCCAATTATTGAGAGTTATAGATTAATTTAATTAAAGATAGAAAGTAATATTTATCACTAGTGATCTAGAATTAACTGATGATAAAAAGGCCTTGAAAAATATGGCCATTGCATATCATTACCACAAACTCTAAACCAACATTGACTAAAAAGAAAGGAGTACTCTCACTGTTCCATATTAGTTGATTATTATATTAAATACAGTTGTCATATATTAGTTGACCATTTTATTAAATCAAAAAAGCATAAATTATTTTATATTATATCACCCTTGCAATTAATTCTTTTTAAAAATGTTCACATTTGTTTATAAAATTTTCAATTAAAAAATTAGGAGTAAATTAGAAAAATCATCTTCTTATTTATGATTTTTTAAGCATCGTACAAAATGGAAAATGATCAATGGGACGGAGGGAGTATTTTAGGAAAAACTACAGAATATGGCAAACATCAATACATATTTAAAACAAATAGCTACAATTTATTTTTTATATATTATATGGATATAACTACACAATAAATAGCAAATTTAATTATATACAAATAATCAAGAAAGTTGCTAAATATTATAGGAAAGTTATTATTACAAGCATAACTAATTAATGTCTAGGCACGTTTTATATGATCAGTTTTTCATGTTTATCCTCATTAATACTCTCTTTCATCAATATCCCTATATCACAGATTTTCTATATTTTCCCCCAAATTCCTTCCAATTTAAGAACATTTTGAAGATTTTAGGAGCAATTTTTGTTATTTGAATTCATCAAGTATATTTTAATTGAATTTTTTTCCTCGTTTTTATGAAGATTATATTTGTACACATCTCTATTTTCATCTATTTTTATAAGGTTTCAATTGAAGAATAATTTTATTTTCTCCATCACAATGACTATAGTTATAAAAAAAAATAGTACGGGAAGAACATGAGCAAAAAGAAATTGAGGTTTGTGTGATTGTCAAATTTATATATAGTAGAATGCTTATATACATAGATACTTTTATTGTAATATTAACACAGGTTGAAATGATGATTTGTGAATACAAGTATATTTGGATACATAAGTAATCTATCCAATTTAAAAGATTAATTAGGCAATACAAGTATAATTGGATACATTAATACTATATTTTAATAAACAAATACCTGAGTTAACACCAAGCCTCAAGTATTACAGGAAAAACTTGACCAAAAAGAGATTGACGTTTGTTGGTTTTATCAATTTTTTATACCGTCGAATACTTACACCCTTTGATACCTACACATTCTATTATTTTCCATTTCTCTTATTTCTAGGTTATCCAATATATCCATCTTTTGTTTAACAACAATGTATTCATAAGTATACTTTATTGGTGTATTCATTTTTTGTTTAACAACAATGTATTCATTTTTTGTTTAACAACAATGTATTCATTTTTTGTTTAACAACAATGTATTCATTTTTCAAATTGTCGTGTTCATATGATAATTGTTATACTTTACCTTGTTTGATATATTAATACATTAAAATTTTATAAATGCTTGTATCTTTGATATATTGATACTTTAAGTTTTATAAATAGAGATACCAATTTGAATTCAAAGTATTCATATGTTAACTGTACAATTAATATATTTTTCTTTTTTAGTTCATTGTAATTAAAACAGTATTGGTGTATAAGTAAAAAAATAAAAAATATAGCTAGAAAAAGACATCAATCATATATAGAAAACTACTGAATATGACAAACATCAATACATATTTAAAACAAATAGCTATAAATTTTTTTATGTTATATGGATATAACTACACAATAAATAGCAAAGTTAATTATATACAAATAATTAAGAAAGTTATTTAATATTATAGGAAATTATTATTACAAGCATAACTAATTAATGTGTAGGCACGTTTTATGTAATCAGTTTTTCATGTTTACCCTCATTAATACTCTCTTTCATCAATATCCCTATATCACTTATTTTCTATATTTCCTCCCCAAATTTCTTCCAATTTAAGACCATTTGAAGATTCTAGGAGCAATTTTTGTGATTTGAATTCATCAAGTATTTTTTAATTGAATTTTTTCTCATTTTTATGAAGATTATATTTGTATACATCTATATTTTCATCTATTTTTATAGGGTTTCAATTGAAGAATAATTTTGTTTTCTTCATTACAATGCTTATAGTTATATAAATAAAATAGTACGGAAAGAACATGAGTAAAAAAAATTGAGGTTTGTGTGATTGTCAAATTTGTATATAGTAGAATACTTAAATACATAAATACTTGTATTGATATATTAACACAAGTTGAAATGGTGATTTGTGAATATAAGTATATCTGGGTACATAAGTAATCTATCCAATTTAAAAGATTAATTAGGCAATACAAGTATAATTGGATACATTAATACTATATTTTTATAAACAAATACATGAGTTAATACCAAACTTCAAGTATTACAGGAAAAACTTGATCAAATAGTGATTGACGTTTATTGGCTTTATCAATTTTTTATACCGTCGAATACTTACACACTTTAATACCTACACATTCTATTATTCTCCATTTTTCTTATTTCTAGGTTATCCATTGTATCCATCTTTTGTTTAACAACAATGTATTCATAAGTATATTTTATTGGTGTATTCAGTTTTTGTTTAACAACAGTGTAACCATATTTCATATTGTCGTGTTTATATGCTAATTGTTATACTTTACCTTGTTTGATATATTAATACATTAATATTTTACAAATACTTGTATCTTTGATATATTAATACTTTAGCTTTTATAAATAGAGATACCAATTTGAATTCAAAGTATTCATATGCTAACTAAACAATTAATACATTTTCCTTTTTTAGTTCATTGTAATTAAAAGTGACAAGTAAAAAACAAATGAACGTTGCTCGATTGGAGAAAGAGGGGTAGAGAATAAACTAACTAAACAAAGTTGCTCGATTTGATTTCTGTCAATTTCATCAGCGCTAATGTCGAGAAGGGCATCTAACACATCAACATTTTCACAATTTCCTAATTCCCTTTCCTTTAGCCGCTCATCGATCAAATCACTCATAATGTGAAGAATTTTCGTATAATAATCAGATGAGCGTCGCCTTATACCTTGTGGATCAATCTTTTTAAGAAAGGGGAAATAGTCCACCAAATTGGGTTTACCAATCTCAACCATGATCTTCCATACCAATTCCTTAAATTCTTTAGCCGAATCGGAAAATGGATCAGTTAAATCTTTAGAGAAAATGGTGTTGGACAACAAATTTAAGAAAGTTCTAAAAGTTGCTCTGCCGATATCCACTGCTTCACCAACTTTGCTACTTTTGTGACAGTAATCAATCAACTCCTGGATCTTTTTTGTCCTCAGATGCTCATTAGCATCTAGCTTGTTTCCTGCGAATATAATAAAGGGAAAAAATAAATCATCTAGCTTGATTCAGGACTCATTTTATCCCGCTCAAATTTAACTCAATTGCATATTTACTTGAGAAGATGTGAGAGGTTATAATCTTACGAAGCGTTCTCCACTGAGAGTTGTTGACAGGTAACCATATAACTGAGAAATCATTGTGATTGTAGGCACGGATAGCGTCAATAACAAACCTATTGGAAAAGGCTAAATCTTGCTTTTGCATCACTTCTTTTACCAAAACGGACGACGAAATGACCACTGTGTTTATTTGTCCCAATTTGAGATTCATAATTGGGCCATATTTTTTTGCGAGTTGGGTAAGTGAAATGTGGGGTTTATGACCAAGCAAGTGAAGATTTCCTATGATAGGCAAAGGGAAGGGACCTGGTGCAACTCTTTTTGTTCGTCTAAGTGAAATGAATACTCCACGCACCAAAATCCAGACGAATAACAGTTCTATCAAAATGTTAAGGTACTCCATTTTTCTCTTTAGTTTCTTGGTTTTGGAGGTAATGGAACCATAGCGTAAGAAAGTTATATATTCCCTCAGTTTAAAAAAGAATGATCATGTTTGGTTGGTAGGGTTCTAAATGTTATATAAATGTTATTCATGTATTAATTTTATACGATGTTTGGTTGTATTTTTTGTAATCTTATAGGCTTAAGTCATCGACGACTCCTCAAAGTTGTCCGCATATTTCATTTAGACAACTCAACTAAGATTATTACCAATTGAACACTTTTATCTATACAAAAATTGTTCATATTAGACATTTTTCGATAATCAACAAAAAGAAAATATAAAGTGTGTGAGATACACTGTCGATGACATAGCAAAATGATTAATGAAAAATGACATGTGGCAAGTGGTCTCCAAAAATTATAGAAGAATAATTTTTAAATTAAAAGATAAAATTTATTTCGAATGCATTTTCTACCCAGCCCCCTGGCCCACGCTATCCACCCCCTTTCTTCTTCATCTTCTTCCCTGCACCATTTCTTTTCCCAAACCATAAAACTCAACATCTTAGCAACTTAATTACAGATTTAGTTTTTTTTTTAAAAAAATATATATATTCATACCTAATACGCGTGAGAAAGATATAGAGAGAAACTTGTACTAGAGTGATGAAGAAGCGAAGTTTGTTGATGGATAATCATTTCAAAATCGATTGTAAAAAAGAAATCAATAAAATCCAAATTAATTTTATCGAATTTTCGGATATTATTTTGTATACATTAAATGGGTTTACATTTTGATTTGAGTGGTGATGTTTGTTTAGAGATGCTCGAAAATGGAGTTGACGTCGGCTAAAGTTTTTGCTCGAATTTCCAAAAATCTTTCATCTTCTTTCTTTTTGCAGATCCAATTAGTTGATGCGGGTGAAGAAGACGATTGAAAGAGGGGTGGGGTTTTTTTAAAAATAAAATATTATTTTTATTGAAAATTAAAATAAAATATGATTTCAGATTGCATCACGCGCGAAAGGAATGTGAAGAACACTTTTTCCGTCATATCAGTATTTTGTGTTTAATAGGTGTACGTTTTGAACAATTTAGATGTTCAATAGGAACTAGCCCTAATTAAGGTGTCTAAATGAAATATGCATACAACTTTAAGAGGCCGTAGATGAGTTAAGTTTAATCTTATATAATTAATATCAATATAACTTATGAGGGAGTCTATGTATAAGTTATGCGGGGTAGAAGGTAGAATAAGTTATGTGGGTATTAGTTATACATGTATTAAAATAATAAATTACACATTTACTCTATTAATTTATTTTTAAATCATTAATTATTGAGAATTTTACCTAACTATACAATTTTCCTAACTTTTTTTTTCTTTTTTCTTTAAACACGAACAACCTTTTTTTTTCATTTGGATTCCAAATGTAAATACTTTGTTAATTATAAATTGGATGTAAATATTTTAACGGTGAATAAGTTAATCATATATAAGTGTTATATATTATTAAATAAATTTCACATATTTAATTAACATATATTATTATTTTGTTTAGGATGCGAATTTATACCTAATTCATATATTTGGTATATTAAAATATTATAAACAATATATACAATATATTGATAGAATAATCACATTATATAAAATAGAATATTATAATGTACTTGAAATATATTAATGATGTTTTATTTTTATAATCTATAAACATAAAAAAAATAGCAAAAAGATAAAACAGAAGTCTCAGTTAAGTATAGAGGTAGAACTTTTTTTTCTTTACTTTTTATTCAAAAAGAGGGAGAATTTATACTATTTGTTTACTTATTTATTTGTAAATAATATATATTAATTTACAATAAATACAATATTCAATAGTTAGTAATTCATGTATTATAATATCTACATAACTAAATAATATCTATATAACTAATATCTATTCATGATTTTAAATAGTAATGTATCCACGTGGACACATATATACCTTTAAAATACACTATTAAATAGTGCATGGGGTAAAAGGTCCTCCATAAAGTTTAGTATCGTAACAACAATTTCGGCCAAAGTTGGAGTATTTTTCAGACTCTTTTCCCTAATACTTTTTTTCTTCATTATTGATTATTAGTAATACTTATCTCAAATAAAAATCATAAATCATTGAAAGGTTTACTTTTACTTATTTTATTAGTAATAAAACTATAAATTTTTATATACATGAGACTACGCCCCGTAGATCCATGGGACTTATGCACTGTGTCTCCGGGCTTACGTCTCGCCCTGTACGGTATAAAACGTCTTGCCTCACGCCCCCGCCTTTTAAAACACTGATTTGAGGCATTTGATTTGATTACTTTCTCTAAGAATGAAACGAATATATCGGTTATTGGAATTTCTTTTTCTTTTTTTTAAATATACCTATTCATGATTTTCTATTTACACCTCCCAACAAATACGTGCGAAAAATATTTTTAAAAATCCTGATAACTATACTTGGCATGACAAGTATAATCTTCAAATTAAATTCAAACTTTTGCATGTATATGTAGTTCTGTGAATGCATCATACAATATGAAAAATGATCAACGGAACGGAGGGAGTATTTTTTATGTTGAAAGCTAACATGAACGACAGTTCTGCTCACATGACTGACTAGCTCAAGGTTGGTCCGCATTTTCACAACGAAAATTTGGTTACGTTGTAGTGTGTGACCATCTCATCTAAAAGCTTAAGCTATTAGAGAGAGCACACTTTTATTATTTAATTATATTCTTAACAACTTGTGCCATATCTATAAGAAGTTTCCCGGAATTTTGATTTGAAATTAGTGTTTATCTATGATATTTGAATAAAATTTTAATTTCAAATCTCAATTTCTACTTAAAGGTAGAATTTCGATTCCAAATTTGTAACTTCATTTTATTTATTTTTAAAAAAAATTAATTTGATCCATACGTTTATATTTTGAGGGGAGTGTAAATTTAAATTTTTCAAAAGAAAAAAAGTCTTGGTGTGAACATTTTGTCCATATCATAGAACAACTAGTTAGGCATTGTTATTATTGATTTACTGAATCAATGAATTTTCGTAAAATCGTATGTATTTGAAAGTTGGTAATATTATGTAATGTGTTAAAGGAATTTTCCCGTTAGACAAATCTCAACTCCCATGTTTTAGGACTCGTTTGATCAGAAATATATTTGGAAAATGGTGTTTGGCCATACAATTTGCTACTTCTTGACAAATATATTTGTCAAATATCTCAAGTTTCCAAATATTAGAAAAAATTAGTACTTGGGTCAAATTCTAACATTAGAAATTTTTAAAAATTTAAAAATTACTCCAAATTTTTATATTTTATAAAAAAAAACACTATCATTTATTAATTTCAACTAATATTTATCTATAAAATTACTCCATTAATAACTAATAACAAGATTGATAAAAAAGAAGAGTTTGTTTTTAATGGGTTATAACTCATCTTGAATCAATAACAAGTTTGAATAAGTGATTAATGTATTGTTCTTCCCATATTATTATTTGTTGTTGTTGATTGTTATCATTATGTTATAAGGTTGTTTTTTAATGGAGCATGTTTATTATAAAATGATAATACAAACTTAAACGTACTTTTAATAATTTTTAGAACTATGTATATAAAACATATTTTTTTAAATAGCCAAATATTTCTCCCAAAATTTATGGTTAAATGGCATGATCAAACTTCACCCAAAAATAATTTGCCAGCAAATGCTAGCTTAGACTGTAAGATACGATGATAAAGCAAACTTCTATGTCAGTTAATTATATTTTGGTAGAGGCGGAGAGAAATAAATTTAGCAATCCCACCATGTAGCTTCCAATCAAATGTATTTAGCAATCAGTCAATTCAGGTTCGACTAGCACCGTTCAAAATTCCAACCTCTAACCTCTATTCCAGACTTCCAAAACCTCTCTGGCTTGAAGTCCAAAGGGTCTTCCCATAGACTAGAGTCTCGCCCTATTACCATATGTTCACAAGAACTTGTGAGTCTTTTGAAATAATATAGCCACAAAACACAACATCTTCCCTCTGCTTTAGGGGGGAATTAAGAGAGGAACTTGTGGGTGTATTCGAAAGGTTTCTTTGACGATGCACCTCAAGTATGGTAATTTTGCAACATCAGCTTCATCTAATTAATAGTTTGCCTCTGCCAATTATTTGTTCAAGTTCTTCTTGTACTTTCTCCAAAGTATGTGGATTCTTCGGTAATTCATGTTGGATTTTATCCGTTTTATCTTGAGAGGAATTAATCTACAACATCGGGTATTTGAGGGGATTAAATTTTTTTTAAGGACACACGGTGGGTTCTGTGGACTCAGATAGTTCTTTTCTTTTTCTTTTTCTTTTCGTCTTTTATTATTTCTAATTTGCTAATTTGAATAGAGAAGATAACAATTCACCAATAGCCCACTACAATGTATTTGATGTAGTTTAGGTCCCTGCTGCAATCAAGTGAAATGTTTCCAAAACATATGTTGCTTTCAATTACTCAAACTGAAATGTTGTCACAAGCATTTAACCAAGCTACCAAACAACTTGTAGAGACATATACAACTAAATTGTCAAAATTAGGAGTGGAGATGTATGGATAAATTCGAATTTTATAGCTTATGTGTTTAAAAAGATAATTAAAATTGGCTTCACATTTAAGAAAGTGAATTTTGGTGGACTTGGATACGGATATCGGACTGGAAAATTAAAATAAAACAAAGAAGTAAACTTAACGTTAATTTTAACTATATTGTGGGTGATTTATGCTAAAAAAAATATTTTAATCAAAAGACATCGTCTCTATTGATCATTTATGTGCAAAAAAATTACATATTTGAGTTTGGTATACCAAATCGTGTACATGATCATCGAGATGAGACTAGTCTAGCTTGGCCAATCATTTTATACAAAATTCAAGGAGGTTCATAAACTATTTGGGAATATTTGGTGGGGCTGCGTATCGATCAGTTCGATTCAGTAGAATTTTATCGATTTGTAGAAATACTAAATCGTTATAAAACCATTATGATATTGGATTATCAGTTGTTGATTTATCGGTTATTGATCGTTATTGGTTATAACCATAAAAATTTGAGTCATTTGACACAAAAAAATCATTGAAAATCACTTAGAAAGAAAATGACAAACCAAACAAACCATGTATGTGAATTGAAAGACTGCATATTGCTCAAAAGCAAACACTATCACATTGTAGAATAATTGAGAATTTGAGACAGACAGAAATATAAATATGAAACTAAACTCTAATTCAAGGACTGTATACACCAAATGGTATAAATATAATTATTTAATTTACTATCGAGTTATCGGTTAACTCGTTAAGAAAAAAATACAAACCATTATTGTCGAGTTATCGGTTAATTATTTTAAAATCTCCTATTAATGAACTAAAATAGTATGTTAATTTTTGTTCTGTAGAATAAGGGGTTGATATTATAAAAAAAATTGTTGCATATGGCCCACAATATTTTCTAACATATGTGGTAATATTCTTGTAATGTGTTGAGCAATATGATGTTAGGGTCTTATTCAGACTTCTATATTCATGTGTTCAATCCTAAGAGGGTCCACAAAATATTTTTGAATTCTCCTACTATGTTCTCATTTGCTGAAGAGGTGGTCAGTGTTTCTAGCTCAATAATAGTTTATTAAATAAAATTAATTATTTAAAAAATTAATTACTCTCACATCACATGAATGTAAGAGTGATTAAACATTATTCAAAATCATTTTGAACCTCACACCTCAACTTTCCATCCTAATTTAATCAATACTAATCCTAGATCCGACTACTGATACTGATTCTCAATGCGATACCCGAGTCTCGACCTCAGTTCGAGACTCAACTCCTAAGTTTCGAATTAAGTCAAGATCAAATTTTGAGTTAGAATTAGAGGTCAAATTAGGGATCGAGTGTTAGAGTTGGATCTCTAGTAGGATGTCAGGTTAGGTTTGGGTCTCCGATCTCATGTCGGGGTCAAGTCTCGGTTGGGGTAGGGATTGGGACTCGGGTCGAGGTTAGGGTTAGGTCTCGAGGCTGGGTGTCGGTTCGGGTTCCAGGGTCGGATCTCGGATCGGGGTCAGGTCTCAAGCCTGGTCTAGGGTTGACTATCAGGGTTGAAGTTGGGTCTCGGGAAGGGTCTCAAGTTGGGTGTCAAGGTCGGTGTCAGATGTCGAGTCTCGGTTAGGGTCGAGTATTGAGTCGGGTGACAAAATCGAGATTGGTATTACAATCGAGTGTAAGGTCGAATCTTGAGTTAGAGTTGTGTTCAGTTCTCGGATCTCAAGTCACAGTCATATCTCGAGTCGAGAGTTGGGTTTAAGTCTCGGGTTAGTGTCGGGGTTAGGTCTCAGGGTTGATTGTCGTGTTGGGTTTTGAGTCGGGTTGGGTCTCGGGTCAGGTTTTAAGGTTGATTCGGGTCTCATGTCGAAGTCATGTTCAATTATCGGGTCTCTGGTTGGGTCAAGTTGGGTGTTAGGGCCGGAGTTGGGGGTTGGGTGGCAGGGTCGAATTTTTTTACAAAAGTTGGATCCTAAGTCAGATGTAGGGATCGAGAGTCTGGGTTGGGTCTCCAATCGATTTCAAGTCAAGGTCGGGTTCAGGATTAGGTGTCACGATCATATTCATGTTCGAATGTTGGGTCTCTAGCAGTGTTGGAGTCTTGGGATCATGTCCTAATTCGGGTCATGGTCAGGGTTAGGTTCCAGTTTAAATGTCGGGTACCATGTCAGAAGTAGGGTTCAGATTTTGGATCGGGTGTCTGGGTCAGGTGTCGGATCGATTATTGGGGTCAAAAGCCATTTTCTAAAAAGTATTTTCTACTCTCTACCCAAAAATAAAAGATAAGATATTTTCTAAAAAAATATTTTTTATTCATCAATCATGCACTAAAATATTTTTCACTTATCACCAAATATGAGAAAATAAGTAGAAACCAACTTCTTTTCCAAAAAAATAATTTTTAGAAGATATTTTCCTTCGTACCAAACACACCCGAAATGCCTACCTTTTCAATAAGAGTAATTTCCCTAGATAGTCACCCATGTTTGGGAAATTACTTAGGAATATCATTTATGTTTGTTTTAGGACCACAATATCACCCAACTTTACCTATTTTTCTTAAAATATACTTGACACAAAAAAAACATTATCTCTCTCCTAATAGGATGTCATGTCACATTATTCCTTTTTTATTATTAACATTTTTTTTAATTCCTTTTTTATTATTAACATTTTTTTAAATTCTTTAAAAACATTATATCCTTTGTAGTTTGACAATATGGTTACCTTATTACTCTAATGAATTAAAATATCAACAAAAGGGAGTCCGAAGCCCAAAGGGTCAATTTTTTCCTTCAATAAACAAAAATGGCACATAAAAAAAAAAAAAAAAAAAGGGCAAATTCGCTTATGACAGAGTGATTTTCTTCTGACAAAAATCGACGTTGTTCCGTTAAAAGAAATCAAAATTGTTGCCTTAGCAGAGATTTTCTCAAAAAAAAAAAATCATTATTTCTTTAAAATCGCTGCTATAGCAATGATTTTTTGTTAAGGAATTAAAAAAAAAACATAAAGAACAAGTTTTAAATTACATAAATTTCCGGCGGCAGCCATTTAAAAAAAAACAAGTTTTTTAAAGAAGAGGCAGCGATTTCCGGTTTTAATTTTTTTTTTAATTTTCATTTAATTCTCTGAAAGGGTAAAGATTTTTTTAAAAAAAAACTTTTTATGAAAATCGCTGGCTTCAGTTTTAATTTTATTTTTTTAATTTTTATTAAATTCTCTGCAAGGGTAGGATTTTTTTTTTAAAATAAATTAATTTCTTAAACAAAATCGCTGCTATTTACTTTTAATTTTTTTTTTATATAAAAACGTTGTTATAGCAGCGATTTTTATTTCTTTTAGCGGAACGGCGTCAATTTTTGTCAGAACAAAATCGCTTCGTCAGGAGTGATTTTTCCCTTTTGGTTAATTTTTTTTTGATGTGCCGTTTTTGTTTTTTAAAGAAAAAAAGTTGCCCTCTTGACTCCAAACTCAACAAAAAGGTGCCATTGCCCATTAGTGCCCATATAAAAACATTATCTCGTTTGAAAAACCGGATGAAGCCACATATTTTCTTGAAGAATCGGAGGAGCTCATATTTGGATTTTCCGCCTAATCCCCCAGAACTAGGGTAGAAATTTTTGGGCTATGTAATTTTTTTTTACTATGTAATATGGGTTGTCTAAATTTTTTTATTTTTAAATGTTAATAATAAAAAAAGAATAATGTGACATGGCATCCTATAAAGAGAGAGATAATGTTTTTTTTGTGTCAAGTATATTTTGAGGAAAAGAGGTAAAGTTGGGTGATATTGTGGTACTAAAACAAACATAAGTGCTATTCCTAGGTAATTTCCCAAACATGGGTGACTATCCAGGGAAATTACTCTTTCAATAATGGTGAACGGGCAGGTGGACATTCAAGCATAACAGCCAACAACACTCATCTAATATCTGCAACAATAACAAAAACTTATCTCCACCATACTATTATTACTTCTGTGAAACTACAACATTTTCGTTAAAATACACTTGCGTGTATTATATGTAATCCAATACATAAAATAAAAAAATTCCGTTGAGGCAGTGGTGTCTGACACCATTTGCATTAATTATTCATTAATTTTACAAATTAAAAATTAAAGAAGATACGTGAACAGACAAGATCACAAGAAAACGCGGATCGATCAGTTTAAACTTTTGTCTTGAATGAACAGAGATTTAAAATAAATGAAAACCTTACTCACTCCTATCATTTCATTATCAGAAGAAGAGAAAATGGAGTACGTTAACATTTTGGTAGGACTTTTATTCGCTTGTTTTTTAGTGCGTGGAGTTGTTATTTCACTTAGAAGAAGCAAAAGAGTTGCACCAGGTCCATTCCCTCTGCCTATTATCGGAAATCTTCACTTGCTTGGTCATAAACCACAAATATCCCTAGCTCAACTCGCAAAACAATATGGTCCAATTATGAATCTCAAATTAGGGCAAACAAACACAGTCGTCATTTCTTCATCAGTGTTGGCTAAAGAAGTTATGCAAAAGCAAGATTTATCCTTTTCCAGTAGGTTTGCTCCAGACGCACTTCATGCCTGCAATCAATCTGATTTCTCTGTTGTATGGTTACCTGTCAACAACTCACAATGGAGAACGCTTCGTAAGGTTATGAACTCTCACATCTTCTCTGTCAATAAGCTGGACGCTAATAAGCATCTCAGGACAAAAAAGATCCAGGAGTTGATTGATTATTGTCACAAGAGTGGGCAAAATTGTGAAGCAGTAGATATTGGCAGAGCTGCTTTTAGAACTTCCTTAAATTTGTTGTCCAACACTATTTTTTCAAAAGATTTGACTGATACATTCTCTGATTCTGATAAGGAATTTAAGGAATTGGTGTGGAATATCATGGCTGAGGCTGGTAAACCCAATTTAGTGGATTTTTTCCCCTTCTTAAAAAAGATTGATCCACAAGGTATAAGGCGGCGCTTGACAAATCATTTTAGTAAGGTTCTTCAACTTATGAGTGGTTTGATTGATGAGCGGTTAAAGGAAAGGGAAATGGGAAATCGTGAAAATGTTGATGTGTTAGATGCCCTTCTCAGCATTACCCCTGAAGAAATCGACAGGAATCATATCGAGCATCTGTATCTGGTTAATTATCGCATCTTTAATATAGTATTTTTTATGTTTTACTCTTAACAATAATTACTTATTTCTCAAATTATTTTCCAAGATCTAATACTAAACATCAATTAATAAAGATAGTTTGATGAATTAATTATATCAATTATTGTTTTTTTTGGGTGTAACTCTTAGTACCAGTCCCTCTAATATGTTAGAGAGAAGGTCCATGTCCCCTCTGACGTAACATTTCGTTATATGGTAGGGGTCAAGCCAAACCTCCGCACCAAAGGCTCACAAGTTACAACCTAAGTTTGACTAATTGAAAGCAACATATGTTTTGGAATTTTTCACTTGATTTTGTATGGCATCTACTTCATATGATCTTACACTAGTAAGTTTTGCAGGATTTGTTTGCAGCAGGGACAGATACGACATCAAATACATTGGAGTGGGCAATGGCAGAATTACTTAAGAATCCACATACTTTGGAGAAAGCACAAAAAGAACTTGCACAAGTAATTGGCAGAGGCAAACTAGTAGATGAAGCCGATGTTGCACAGTTACCTTACTTGCAATGCATCGTGAAAGAAGCCTTACGATTACACCCACCGGTTTCTTTATTAATTCCTCGCAAAGTGGAGGAGGATGTTGAGCTTTGTGGCTATACTGTTCCAAAAGGCTCGCAAGTTCTAGTGAACGTATGGGCAATTGGGCGCGACTCTGGTATATGGGAGAACCCTTTGGACTTTATGCCAGAGAGGTTTTGGGAGTCAGAAATAGACGTTAGAGGTTGGGATTTTGAGCTGATTCCATTTGGTGCTGGTCGAAGAATTTGCCCTGGATTGCCTTTGGCTATCAGGATTATTCCAGTCGCGCTAGGTTCATTGATTAATACATTTAATTGGAAGCTACATGGTGGAATTGCACCAAATGATTTGGACATGGAAGAAAAGTTTGGTATTACATTGGCGAAAGCTCAACCTCTGCTAGCTATCCCAACCCCAGTGTAGCTATAGGGATAGACTAATTAAGGTTTAAAGTTGAGCAAACTAGAGTATTAAAGTGTTGTATTTGTAGAATCTATCTATGCTTGTGTATCTCCGGGATGTAATAATTTCTTGGTGAAACTAATACTTTCTTTTGTCTCAATTTATTTGACACATTTCGGATTTCGAGATTCAAACAAGTCTATCTTTGATAGTAAATTTTTCATATATCTTTTAATTATTTTGAATTATCAATTATTGTGACTTATAATATTTTTTAAATGCATAGTTTACAAATATATAAATTTCATTTTTAAAAAATTGAAGATTCCATGAGCAAATTTTGTATCAAATTTAAATTATTTGACACTCAAAAAGCGAAATGTGTCACATAAATTGGGACGAAGGAAATGAGATATTCATTTCCTTGGCATTAGACCATGTTTATTTTTCCTTTTTGGCCCCTCTCCGTGATATAATCTTAATTCCTGATGATAAATTAGGACTAATCTAGTATATAATAAAGGAGAAACATAGATAACATGATGTAGAACCTCTCTATTGTCTTTATTTGCATGAGGAAATTTCACAAATAGCCATTATAATAAATTTAATTAGGCTCCTTAGCTACAGTTTGCATATTTACGAGTTGTAGCTATAGTTTAAGTTGTTATGGGCGACCTCATTATATAATTTGTGACGATTGTATAATGCTCGTATGTTTGTATAACTTTTGTCGTCCATATTTGTATAAACTGATTAGTATCAATCAGTGGCGGAGCCAGAAATTTTATCAAGGGTGTTCAATATTTTTTTTTAATAAGTGAGTTGAATGTTATTTGTTTAACCTAGTGATTCTACCATGAACGATCTCAACATTTGTCAATATCAAATATAAATAATCGATTTTTTTTCTTTTTAATGCATTGATTTTATATGGTAAAAATATATGATTATTGTCTTTAAAGTGAAATATTGATAGAACAAATGCGTCTAGCTTTATGAAACATAAATCACACCAGTAGAAAAAAAATCTTAAAAAAAAGAAGAAGATAAAACACATGTATTGATTTTAGCTTTGGGTTTAAAGTTGTTAACATATATAAACACAAAAAATTAATGTAAATTGTTGGCTTTTTTGTTTTCACCATTCGAAAGTGCATTATATCCTAGATAAAAATTAGAAATACATGATATCTAAATATTCAAAATTAAAATAATGTATTGATATATATATGTTACTCTATACTATTAAAATTATAATATTAATAATTAAGAAACTTGAGGAACATAATAATGGTGTGTGAGGTTGTGTTATGCTCTCAAGATTAAACCTAAAATGTTGTGTGCTTCGTGAGATTCGAACCTGGGCAAATCGGGTGGAAATGAACACGCTTAACCACTGTGCCACGGAAGAGTTCATGTCAAGGTTGTTCAACATTAAATATTTATCCCTTAAACCCAGAATTTGACCTCTCTATATGGTGTAATTTTCCGGCGAAGGGTGTTCAGCTGACCACCCTTGGATGGCTGTAGCTCCGCCCCTGGTAAAAATATTTCGTGATGTAACCTTAACAATTTTTGAACGGTTATAATTACATCATGAGTTTCTTAAATTTTGTGATCAGTGGAATAAAATATATTTTTTATAAATAAAAAAAAATCTTATATGTGTTGCAACAAAGTTGAGTATGTTTGGGAGGGGGGGGAGGGTCGGTCTTTTTTTTTGTAATGGCTAGGATTTGGATTTTCAACAAAAAAAA
>JAJOOO010000781.1:0-36233 GCA_029582685.1 Solanum piurae | reverse complement strand
CACAATTTGGCTGTTGGATTCGCGTGTTTTTTTGTTTAAGAATTGGATAGTTGAAGTGCCTACTTGTGCACTTTGAAAGTTAGAGGTCATACTTAAAATTCGAAGCCAAGTTTAGGGTCCAATTTATGTATTATGCCAATTGGATAAGTAGACACATGTGTCCTACATGACATAATACATGTAGGATGCCACGTAGAACACAAAATTAATATGTAGGGTGTCATGTATTAGTAGGGGTGTGCATTCGGTTTTTTGGTTTGATTTTATACTATTCGGTTTGGATTTTCGGTTTTTGGTTTTGTAAAAGTGTAATCCAATCCGAACCAAAATAAATTTGGTTTGGTTTGGTTTTCCTCTATTCGGTTCGGTTTTTCTCGGTTTGGTTATTCGGTTATGTCAATAATTAATAACATATCTAACCAAAGTAATAATATTTAATCCCTTAAATATACTTTCTAATATAAATCATAAGTAAAACTTCAAACACAATACTTATGAGTATACCTATTATAGATGTAATTTAAACATAAAATATAAACGTAATCATCATGAAAGATAATAACCAAAAAGGAACAAAAATGGTTAACTCCAACTTAATTAGAAGCCTAAACATTATGTATATATATATATATATATATATAAATTCGTAATTTCGGTTTTTTTCGGTTTTTCGATTTTTATTTTTAAAATTCGAAACCAAACCAAAAAACCAAACAAAGTAATTTATTAATCCAAAACCAATCCGAAAAACCAAAAAACCAATCCAAATAAAAATTCGGTTTGATTTGGTTTGGTTATTCGATTTAATCCGAATAGTGCACACCCCTATGTATTAGGACGAATGTGTCTATTTGTTCAATTTCATATAAATTTAAGTGCGTACTTATGCACACTCAAAATTAAAAGTCATGATTTCCGGCTGACGTCAAGTTAAAGATCCAATGTGAATTACATGGTGCTTTTCTAATTGGAGTTTTCTCTTCCCTATGATGATGCCGAAAAATACGTACTACACTTTAAAAGTTTATTCTCCCTTTTCTTTTTCTTCCTTTTGAAAAAACAAAAATAAAAGAAAAAGAAAAGTCATTTTGCCACATGGGTCACAAAATAGCTCATCTGTACACACCCTCGTGGCCAACGGTCCATTCTTCTTTATTTCCTTTATACTTACTTTATATAAATGAATCTTACCAATTTATACAACAAGAACCATTGTATTTTTTTGTATACAAGCTACCATTTTTCTATTTTATTAATTAGTTAATGTACTACTTACTATATACTATCCTTCTTATACATTCTTTACCTTACCACTCTATGATCACAATAATGAAAGTTCAACTTCAAAAATCAAATAGCTTAGATTCTTCTTTAACAACTTCTTCGTCGTCGTCGTCCTCGGCCTCCTTTAATGAGGGCAATGTTAACCCAAAGATCCTAAAAGAGTACGAATGGAGGAAAGTTAAAGAATTCAATAGGGGCGACAATGAGAACAAGAGGAGGAAAAAAGTCATTCAGGACGATCATGATGACAAGCATCCAACCTATAGAGGAGTTCGTAAGAGGAATTGGGGAAAATGGGTATCAGAAATCCGAGAGCCAAGGAAGAAATCAAGAATATGGTTAGGAACTTATTCGACAGCTGAAATGGCTGCTCGAGCTCATGATGTTGCGGCTTTAGCCATTAAAGGTCACTCGGCTTACCTTAATTTCCCTTATTTAGCTGATCAACTCCCACGTCCAACTTCTAATTCCCCTAAGGACATTCAAATCGCGGCTGCAAAAGCCGCTGCCACCACATTCAGCGGAAATAAAACTAAGTCGAGCCACATCGAGCTGCATAGTTCATCTTCGTCCACGGATTTATCTTCGGAGTTCATTAATTCTCCATCGACTGATAAAGACGATACTTTTTTCAATTTACCAGATCTTTCCATTAATAAAGTGGATCAAATTGACAGTTATTGTTATCCGATTTCGACTTGGCACCTTGTTGGAGCCGATGTTGGATTCTGGGCCGAGGAGCCATTTTTATGGCAAAGCTAAAAAGGTACAAGTCAGCTTCCGCTATGTGCGAGGTCCGGGGATTGACCGGATGACAAGGGTCTCAAAGACAAACCAAGCTTCATGCAAGTCTCATCATAGGAAAATTAAGAATTTTTTTGTAAACTCAGGTTCATATTACCGTTAATTTGAGTATGTTTTAATTTTAATTTTATCCATTTCTTGCTCTCAATTCATTTTTTTTTTTTGGTTGTTGTGGGTAAGAAACTATTAATATAATATATTAGTAAAAAATCTGATATATTACTTAACTTTGTCATTTAGAACTATATACCCCTCATTATAAAAGTGGTTTATATATGCCTCTAGTGTTATACAAATGACTCACTATGGATATATCATTCATTTAACGAAAGTGAAAAAATAGTTTTAAATTATAAATTTGACCATCAAAATAATAAATTTAATTTATCGTTAAATCAAAAAAAAAAATATGTGTGAGAAGGATTAAATATATCCATAAGGTGCTTTAGGGTTTCAATCAGCATCAGAGCTTTAGCGCCGGGAATCTCCAACCGCAAAAATGCCTTCTCACAAGTCATTCATGATTAAGAAGAAGTTGGCGAAGAAGCAGAGACAGAACAGGCAAATTCCTTACTGGATCCGTATGAGGACTGATAACACAATCAGGTACAATGCTAAGCGTAGGCACTGGCGTAGGACCAAGCTAGGATTTTAAGATGGAAGAATCGTGTTTTATTTAAGTTTTTTATGGAAAAACTTCTCGGATTATGTTTTATTTTCCGGCTCAATAGGAGCTCGTTTGCTGAGGAAACAGATTGTGTTTTTAAAAAATAAATAAATATATATATATATATCCATATGAGATTATATATATATTTTAAAAATAATTAAAAATAAATTTGAATTAATTTTTTCACTTTCGTTAAAAGAAAATGGTATATGTGGGCCGTTTATATAACGATAAGAACATATATGTGCCACTTTTATAACGAGAGTCATATCAACTCCAAATGACAAAGTTGAGGGGTATATCAAGCCTATTCCCTATATTAATTACCTCATTAAAAAAGAAAAAAAATAGTCTATTGGTAATTTGGTATAAACCAAACCAAAAGAGAAGAACTTCATAGTTTGTCCGTAAATTTTTATGTGCTTAAGATAAATTGACCGAATGCAGATTTTTTTTTTCCTTTTGGGAAGATTTGAGGGTATTTTTATGGACAAATTAGCTGTTTGTCAAGATTCCTAACTTATTTATTGAAAATAATTATACATTAAAAATATTATTAAAAAAAGACTATATTTTAATCGTATGGAAAATTAAGTGTATTTTAATCTAGTTTTAAAATTATATCAATTGAATCCCACGTTTTCGGAACAAATTAACTATCCACTTCTCTCTCTAAAATATTGCACAATTTTTTTTCTCAAAAATTAGTAAAATCCCATCACTCCATTCCCTCCATGCTTTTCTGAAACTCCTTTTTCTCACTTCTCTCTCTAAAATATTGCACGATATTTTCTTCAAAAATTGACAAAACCTTCATAGAGATATACATCACAATTTCACAATCATACAATCCCATTGATTAAGGTAAGCATGAGTACGACATACATCCTTCAGGATTTCTTTGAATTTTTAGGGATATATTTTTTGTGTTCTATTGTTCTATGTTTTCATTTAAAGTTTTTCAGTCTCTCCATTTTCAGTTAGGATTTTAGATAAGGGAAAGCGCAAAAATTGCACTCCAATGTCCGATTTAAAGAGGACTACAAGAGGTATCCCATATAATCATCAACTTTTTGGGGATTTTCCCTCCACGATTCTTCCAAACCTTCTTTTTCTAGCTTCCCTCTCTGAAATATTGCACGATTTATTTTATTTCAAAAATTGGTAAAATCCCATCACTCCATTCCTTCCACGCTTTTTCTGTAACTTCTTTCTCCTGCTTCTCTCTCTAAAATTTTGCACGATTTTTTTCTTCATAAATTGATAAAATCTTCATAGAGATATACATCACAATTCCACAATCATACAATCCCACTGATTAAGGTAAGCATAGGTTTGTCATACATCCTTTAGGATTTCTTCGAATTTTAGATATTTGATTTCGATATTTTTGTGTGTTCTTGTGTTTTTCAATCTTTTCATTTTCAGTTAGAATTTTAGATAAGAGGAAAACACAAAAATTGCACTCCAATGTCTGTTTCAAAGAGGATTACAAGAGGTAGCCTATATAATCATCAACTCTTTGGGAATTTCCCTCTACGATTCTTCCAAAACTTCTTTCTCCAGCTTCTCTCTCTAAAATATTGCATGTTTTTTTTTTTCTAAAAATTGGCAAAATCTCATAACTGTATTCCCTCCATGCTTATTCCAAAACTTCTTTCTCCCGCTTCTCTCTCTAAAATATTGCATGTTTTTTTTCAAAAATTGGCAAAATCTCATAACTGTATTCCCTCCATGCTTATTCCAAAACTTCTTTCTCCCGCTTCTCTCTCTTATATATTGTACGATTTTTTCTTCAGAAATTGACAAAATTTTCATAGATATACATCACCATTTCACAATCATACAATCCCACTAATTAAGGTAAGCATAGGTTTGGCATACATCTTTTAGAATTTGTTCAAATTTTTAGGGATTTGATTTCAATATTTTTTTTGTATTTTATTGTTCTATGTTTTTATTTTAGAATTTTGTGTGTTCTTGTATTATTCAATCTCTCCATTTCTAGTAAGGATTTTAGATAAAGGAAAGCACAAAAATTGCACTCCAATGTTTGATTCAAAGAGGAAGTCACATGAGGTATCCCATATAATCATCAACTCTTTGGGGATTTTTCCGTCCACTATTCTTCCAAACCTTCTTTCTTCAGCTTCTCTCTCTAAAACATTGCACGATTTGTTTTTTCAAAAATTGGCAAAATCCCATCACTCCATTCCTTCCATGCTTCTTCTGAAACTTTTTTCTCCCGCTTCTCTCTCTAAAATATTGCACGATTTTTTTCTCAGAAATTGACAAAATCTTCATAGAGATATACATCACATGAATTCCACAATCATACAATCCCACTGATTAAGGTAAATATATGTTCGACATACATCCTTTAGGATTTCTTCAAATTTTTAGGGATTTGATTTCGATTTTTTTTTTGTATTCTATTGTTCTATGTTTTTGTTTGAAGCTATTTAGATTTTTGTGTGTTGTGTTTTTCAATCTCTCCATTTTCAGTTAGGGTTTTAGATAAGTGAAAACACAAAAAATGCACTCTAATATCTGATTCAAAGAGGACTACAAGAGGTATCCCATATAATCAACAACATTTTGAGGATTTTCCCTCTATTATTCTTCCAAACCTTCTTTATCCAACTTCTCTCTCTAAAATTGTAACGACCTGATTTTCGTCGTTATGAAAAATCCAACGGGGAAATTTTTTGGGCCGAAATTTTTTTTGGTAGTAACTTGAGAATTCCTATTCCTGTCCAGATTTGGACGAAATTGGAGTCAGTGAGGTCTAGGGAGATCTGCTAATGAATGAGAGATCTAATTATGAATTTGATCACATGAATAAATAGCTAAGACGTTAAGGAACCCGTACGACTTTACAGAATTGAATTCAGGCGAGTAGAACTCTCAAAACCGATCTTAGCGTGAGAGGGTAGTTTTTGAGTGTCATGGGATGAAGGTGTGTTTTGATATGGGGGTTTAGAAATTCTTTATTTATCTCTCTTTTCCGTGTAGGCCGCTACAACGGGATTTTGTGCTGCCAGGGCGGGGCCGTTGTAGCGGGGTGAGTACCGCTGTGGCGGGATAGTAAACCTCAAAATCATTTTATTCTGCACTCCCCGAATCCATTTTTTGATCCGTAGAATGTAAACTAGTGGGTAATTGATCCGTAGAATGTAAACTAGTGGGTAATTAGACCTAATGATATACCAAAAGTGACATTTAGGACCCGCTATGGGCACTATATGTTTCTAGTTATGTCTTTTGGGTTGGAAAATGCGCCTGCACCTTTCGTGAGTTGGATGAATGGTGTGTTCAAACCATGTCTTGGTTTGTTTGTTATAGTATTTATTGATGACATTTTAGTTTATTCGAGAAGTACGGAAGAGCATGCCGACCATCTTCGTATTGTTCTAGGTGTTCTTGGGAAACAAAAGTTGTATGCAAAAATTTTTAAGTGTGAATTTTGGTCGACTTTGGTTGCCTTTTTGGGGCATGTAGTTTCAAGGGAAGGGGTAATTATAGATCCCCAAAATATTGAAGCAGTCAGGAATTGGGTCCGACCTAGTTCTATGACTGAAATTAAGAGTTTTGTGGGGCTCGCTAGCTACTATCGTCGCTTGTGAAGGGATTAAGGTCAGATTTACAGATTCAATTTTATACGTGACAACATTCAAGAAGTTTTGGTAAGGGACGACTAGATAATGAACACCATTACTTTAGAAATTGCATTTAGTATTGCTGTCATAACGGGTATGGGTTGTTTAATGAATGATGCAATTAAGTTATGCCAATTGAGGTTTGAAGCTATACTATGTTTTCCTTGATTGATTGTATATCAAAGAGAGTCATGATACGACTACTACAATAGCAGTGATGCTTATTTGGTTGAGTTATTCAATGTATTACAAATGTAGAGAACCTGACATATGAGGAGGAAATCAGCGAGGCCATGGAGGTCGGGGTAATAGTAATGCAGGTAGAGGAGCGGTGCATCCAGGCAATGAGGTTGCCCGTCGAGATGACAGGGCTCAATTTTATGCCTTTCGGGCAAGACCAAGGTTGAGGCGTCAGATGCAGTGATCACATGTAGTACTCTTATCTGCGACCGAATGACTACTAATTGTTTGTATCCGGGTTCCACTTGTTCATATGTGCCAGTTCAGTTTTCCTTGGGATGTGATGCGATTTGTGATGTACTTGATGCCCCATCCATGTTTCCACCCCAGTTGGAGAGTCTGTCATAGTCACCCATGTGTATCGTGTTCGTCCTGTGTGTTTATGGATTTCTGACTTGGGTTGATTTAGTTATGCTGGATATGTCTGACTTGATATAATCTTAGGCATGACTTGGTTGTACCCCTATTATACCGGGCTTAATTGTAATACTAAGTCGGTAACTCTAGAAATTCCGTGAAGGGAAAAGTTAGAGTGGGAAGGGGTGTAGAAGCCTAAGCAAGTTAAGATCATATCCTCCATTCGGGCTAGTAAACTGGTAGGGCAGGGTTGTTTGGCTTATTTAGCTCATATTTGGGAGGTTGAGGTTGAGTCTCCCTCTATTGAGTTTACTCATGTGGTGTCAGAATTTAGAGAAGTGTTTTCTACTGATTTTCCTGGTATGCCTCCGAATAGAGATATAGATTTCTGCATTGATTTGGAAACTGACACTTGCCCCATCTCCATTCCTCCTTATCGCATGGCTCTTGCAGAATTGAGAAAGCTTAAAGCTCAAATCTAAGAGCTTCTTGATAAAGGTTTCATCCGTCCTAGTGTTTCCCGGTAGGGTGCTCCTATCTTGTTTGTTAAGAAGAAGGAGGATAGTATGAGGACCAATGATTTTATCTTAGGCTGTAAAGGGGTGGATCGATACCGGAATGACAAGTTTATGGATAAAGAAAGTCCCATTGAGTATACTTGGGTGAAGGCAATTGAAAATGTTAGTAAGAAAGTGTCTATAAATTGGGTTAGTCCTTTGAATTTGATGAGTATACCTGAGTTTGAGGTGTCATGTTAATGAAAAGGTTGACTTCGTAGTGATAGTAAAGGCTGACTGAGCATAATGGTAATAAGAGTTCGTGATGGATTGTGATGGGATGCAACTATATAATAAGATTGTTGGTTAAGAGAATTTTGTATAGTAATTACGGCTTGTGAGTATCTAATGTTGTGGTTTTCTAATATTTGGTGCGTAACGTGGTTGTATGGAAAGTTTTAAGAGATGGTGGGACACTACTCAAACATAATTTAAAAAAGCTAGAGTCATAATGAAGAAAAATAGTGGGATGTAGTACATCTTCTAGGGAGGCGAGAGCAAGAATGTTTTATTTGATTTCAAAGGCTAAAGAGGTATCTTCAGAGGGGTAGATAATTAGGTTCAGAGATGCGTGATTTCGTTTGTTTTACTGTGGCTATGGTAATATTGTCATGGGTCCATCAGATAGGTTAAAAACTATTGGAAAAGACTTGAGAAATGAGTGTACAGACATTAGTTCGAGTGTGATGATAAGTGTTTTGGTTTTTTTTTTAAGTTTAGTAATGAGTACGATGGAATTTTTAGCGAATGATATTGTAAGATCGATGGCGATCAATGATATGCGAAGATCCATGAATTCGTAAAATTTTTCAAAGTACAAGCTAATGCTGATAGATAAGGGGATTGTGTTATATTGTTGAATTTACAATTCAGATTTTTCATTGTATGTCTATATTCGTGGTGATATATTTTGTCAATGCATGAATTTGCAAGGTGAGAAATGATCAATTGTATTAGGTATTAGTCCTTTGAAAGGAATTACACCCAGGTTGAGTCGTAAATATTATTATTGTTTATTGTTAAGTATCTAAGAAAGGTTTTCATTTAAAAATGTTGGTTTAGAGTAAGGTAAATGATCGGAGTGTTCATGATGGTTGTTAGTATTGAGAGTGTGGACTTCAGTGGAATGATGTGAGGAGTATGTGGAGTCAATTGTATGCAAATGACTGGTATCGACTCTTTAGAGGAAAACCTTTGGTGTTATTCAATACTTATTTCGTAAATTCTTATGTGACCATCTATTTCATTTGCACATGGTTGTGAGTATGATGCACTAGCTATGCTCACATGTGTTTTCACTTGTGTGGGTGGATCAGGTGTACTGATCCTGCGATGTTCTCTAGGTTGAGTGGGATGATTTGGAAGAGTTGGTTATTTCAGAGGACTTATGTGGTGTTGTCTTGGAGTTGTTAAAGTAATTCAGTGGTTCTATATGTACCACTTGCTTATGAGAATTCATAGAAGAGCTACCCTGCGTAATCATGGTTGTCCGACAATCTTAATATTCATCTAGCTGTCGAGGTTATGTATTGATTGTGTGTGGTTGAATGTGGGGATCATTGAGTCCAATTCTACTATTCTTAAGAGGTAATCTACAAATACTAAATCTAGCATTTCGATAGTGTTGTTGGAGGGTTTGTATGCTTGGACATATCCCTCGACGAGTATATGATTTCTTAAGATCAAATTTTTATAATATATCATGGGAATTCGGTTGTGAGATGGAGATGTTGATAAGAACTATGATATTTTGGGTATTATGAGTGTGTGTTGGTTAGTTCAGGTTCACCTCTAATTGTGGCGAGTTTTGATTTAGGGTTTTATCATGGTTATGTGAGAAAAGGATTTTTTCGGATGTTGTGTCAAAGTCCTTGATAACATGTTGCAGACATGTGTACGATCAACTTTGGTGGTTATTGGGAATAGCTTTGTTGTTAGTTAAGTGTACATACAACAATAATTATCACTCGAGTATTGTGATGACTCCATGGAGACATTGTATGGGAGGATGTGTAGGTATTCAATTGGTTGGTTTGAGGTTGGAGATGTGAAACCCTTAGAGGGTAATGAGATTCGGTAAGAAGGGCCTACGAGACAAATATCCCCAGCTATTCGATGATTCAGATACTACTCTACTCTTGTTTTAGCCCTTTTCTCCTAGTTTGTCACTCGGGGACGAGTGATGGGTAAATTGGTATCTATTGTAACGACCTGGTTTCCGTCGTTATGGAAAAGCTAACAGGGAAAATTTTGTGCTGTAAAACTCTTTGGTAGTAACTTGAGAATCCCTAGCCTAGTCCAGATTTGGATGAAATTGGAGTCAGTGAGGTATAGGGAAATCTGGTAATGAATGAGAGATCTAATTATGAATTTAATCACATGAATAGATAGCTAAGACATTAAGGAACCTGTATGACTTTATAAAATTCAATTCGGGCGAGTAGAACTCTTGAAATCGATCTTAGCGTGAGAGGGTAGTTTCTGAGTGTCATGGGATGAGGGTGTGTTGTGAAATGAGGATTTGGAAATTCTTTATTTAGCTCTATGTTCCGTGCAAGCCGCTACATTGGGATTTTGTGCCGCCAGGGTGGAGCCGCTGTAGCGGGGTGAGTACCATTGTGGCGGGACAGACGCGACTTAAGTCGGAAATAAACCCCAAAATCATTTTATTCTGCACTTTTTGACTTTGAGAGCTAGGAGACGACCCCAGGCAAGTTCTTGACCATTTTCACCATTCTTAAGGCTAAAGGTAATGTTTTAACTCCCCGAATCCATTTTTTGATCCGTAGAATGTAAACTAGTGGGTAATTATCGATAGGGGAGGGTTTGATCTGGAAATTATGGTGGGAAAACCCTAATTTTGATAATGGGATCATGGGTTTGATCTAGGGTGGATGTTATTGATTATAATCTGGGTAATTAGGTCTTGTTTATTGATCTTCGCATTATTATGATTGTTTTTAGACCAAGAACAATCGGAAAGAATCTGAATAGGGAAGAATCAAGTTTCTTACGGGATTCAAGCTTTGTTCGAGGTAGGTGTTGGTTGTGATTTCATGTTGTGTGATATATGTTTGTACTTGCTCTATTATAATGCATATATGTATGCGAATGTTGCATTATTGATCACACTAATCGTGGATAAGGATAATTGAATAATTGAATGCCATGAATCATGACTTGATTGTATGATTATGAGAATGTACTTGTGACTGTGATTATGGCTTGTTGAATAGATCAGGTGTTACGTTCCGACACACTAACTGAGATTGGTTTCCACGTATCGACATAAATATTGGAACGGGTGTCACGATCCGACACGCTAACTAGGATCGATTGCCATGTACCGGCATAAATATTGGAACGGGAGTCGCGATCCGACACACTAACTTGGATCGGGTACCACGTACCGGTACACTAACATTTTGGGTATGGGTTCCATGAGAGGACCATTGAGTTGGGTTCTGTGAGAGGACCATTGAATTGTGTTGTGTATCTACTTGTGATGATTACGTTCATATCTAATGGTGATTGAGTTTGAAAAACTGTTTGTTGCTCTAAAATGATAACCAATGTGTATTATTGAGAACGTGGAATGCTACATTGATCCTGAAAAAATGACTAATATTGTATATGTTCGGTTTATGCCTGTTTTATAATGTTGTGGTTACTTACATGTGTTTCACTTATTGGGATAACCGTGTGATCCTACCAGTACACTATGGTTGTGTACTGATACTGCACTTGGATCGTGACAAAAATATTGCATGTTTTGTTTTTAAAAAATTGGCAAAATCCCATCACTGTATTCCCTCAATGCTTCTTCCAAAACTTCTTTCTCTCGCTTATCTCTTTAAAATATTGCACGATTTTTTCTTCAAAAATTGACAAAATCTTCATAGAGATATACATCACAATTCCACAATCATACAATCCCACTGATTAAGGTAAGCATATGTTCGGCATACATCCTTTAGGATTTCTTCGAATTTTTAGGAATTTGATTTTGATAGTTTTTTTTGTATTCTATTGTTCTATGTTTTCGTTTGAAGCTATTAAGATTTTTGTGTGTTCTTGTGTTTTTCAATCTCTCCATTTTCAGTTAGGGTTTAAGATAAAAACACAAAAAATGCACTCCAATGTCTGATTCAAAGATAACTACAAGAGGTATCTCATATAATCATCAAATTTTTGGGGATTTTTCGCTTTTAATTTATGCATTATTCAAGGATTATTCGAAAATTATGTAGACTATGCGGCTAAATTGGCTTAAGAGAGGACATCTAAGTTTCTTCACGATTCTACCTGCATTCAAGTTCAAGATAACAATGTCAGTAAGGGTAAAGACACTATTACTAAAAAGGAAATTTTTTGGGTGCTGGAGATTTTGAAAAACTTGTTGAAGACCAAGTTGAGGAAGAACAATTTCCTATTAGTTTGTTTTGGATTTATAATTTTTTCAGAATTTTGTATTCTTTCTCAATTTGCATTCAAACGAGTATGTATGCTATTAATATTTGTATTCATTCAGAATGTCATGTTGCATAGTTTATGAATCTTGTATTTATTTCTAATTTCGTATTCTTTCCATAGGTATGCCTATGTATTTTATTTAAGAATGATTGCAACAAGTATTCACTTATTCCTTTTTAGTTTTATATTTCATTCTCACTTTCCATCATATTGTTTTTGTATTTTATATATCATTATACAAAATACAACATAAAAACTAGAATGATTACAAATACAAATAATATACATATTGGAAGGAGTATGTCTTAAGAAATGATACAAGATTCTAAAGAAAAATATAAATACACAGTGAAAAAAAAATACATGAATACAAATATGCTTCTTAAATAACTACAGATTCATTTGACACACCTATTGGAATGAATACAATCTGATAATGAAATACAAGTTTCATTACAAAATACAACTTGAAAACTAGAATGAACACAAATATACATAGTATACATATTCGAATGAATAAAGTTTAAGAAAATATACAATATTTTTGAAAAAGCAAACATAGTGTGAAAAGGTATGCCAAATAACAGATAAAACTATAGAATTTGTAAATTTTAAAAAACAAGTTTAACAGATAAATCATAATGTATTATCATAGAGTTTTATAACAATAATTAATTTTGAAGACAAGGCCAAATAATGACGCACGAGAGACATTTCTACTAAAAATAAAATAATTACAATTTGGACAAAGAAGAGAATTTGAAGTCAAATTTGGAGTTTTAGGAAGAAGGAACAAAATCACCTATTTTGGGTCTCATAAACTTTTGTAACGGAAGTAATGAAGATATTCAACAATTTTACCTAATTTAAAATATTGTCTCCCTTGATTTTTTTTAATTTGTTATTTCTTAGTTATATTATGTTAAGTTAAATAAAGAAAAAAAATACATAAATCATCCCTATAACAAATAAAAATAATCACATTTTAAATAATTATTGAAAATGTGGTTAAGGAATCCTAATAAATGCTAAAATATTGTTGTTATGAAAATTTTCCCTATTTTTATCTTTAAGAGTAGGAATTAGGATCCAATGATTGAGTAAAAGTTTAAGGTTAAAATTTTTTGTGGCATACCACAACATTTACTGGTTAAGATTAAAATCAAGAAAATCGTGCATTATTACCCACACATTATTTGTATTTAGGATTCTAACTTATATATAATAACAATATAATTCATACTTACTATATTGGTATATTTTAACTTGATAGAATTTTTTTTTCTTATTTTCTAAAGGTATATATAACATGTTTAGTGGAGGACTTATGTTTATCCTTAATACAATACTATTAAATGTATAGACTTGTCACGCCCCGAGTCTATACCCTGAACGTGGTTGACACTCTAGAATGATTACTTGTCCCCAAGCGAACCGTTGTCCTGTCTAACTAATAAGAGGAAGACTAATTCAAGCATAAACAAGCATACTAAAGAATTGTTTAAAATCAGTTTATTAAATCTCAAAACTATCAAAAATACTGAGTATTAAACATAAAGTTTATAATAAAACATCTGAAACTGAATACTAAAATACTGACTAAGTCTGTCTATCTATGAAGCCTTTACTGTATAAAGATATGTGTCAAGACAACACCCACGACATCTCAAAATGCTACTACTAACAAATCATAAAATTGGAGTCCTCAGAAAGCAAGGAGGCCTCACTAAAAGATGACGAACATATGATGTGATCTCAACGAAACTCTTATTGATGATCCTTCATACTTGAATTTGCAACATTAAATGATGCAGGTTGAATGACATCAATACATTGAATGCACGAGTATGTAATAGGGTTGAATAAAAACAAATAGCTAACTGAAGGACTAAAAGTAACTCAACTGTAGTATAGTATAAATCATAATGAAAATTATTTAAACTCCGACTGTACAAATACAATAATAGTAGATACTGAACTCTGAAATATATAAATAAAAATATACTTTACTGGGGAATTCCTCTAACCGACAACCATCAGTATGAGCTTCGTGATGATACAACATCTTACCCACGTTGCCAGAGTCACCCTGTACCTTGCCGAAGTACAGAACACAACTAAACTGATGGATCCACTAAAAAGACTTCTTGAGGCAGGTGAGGAGTCATCCGTCTTGCGATACAATTCTATCTACATTGGCTACGTAGTTTATAGGTGCTGTGAGTTATCTGAGCTCTGCCCCAAAATCGGTGCTCAATACTACTCCTAAAGTATATAACTGTATGTTCATGTAAAATACTCGCTAGGTTGAGATAATTACTCAAAAAAGTATTTTTAAGAGGTAACTGAACTGTACTCAATCTTTCTGAAAACTCTTCATACTTTTATGAAAATAGTACTGACTTTTCAATTAAAAAATAATACTTTCTTTAAGGAGCAACTGAACCTCTCTTTATCTGGCTGAATGCGTTTGAAAACTGTTTATGCTTTCTTAAAAATAGTAGGTTTTTTTATCAATATAAAAATAGTGCTTTTAGAACCATTTGTGTTCTCTTAAACTCTTCTCAATAACATTTAGTGGTTCATGGGCACAACTTAATCGATAAAATTTAGCACCACCCAAGCAAATTAAATAGCACAACACTAGCAACAACATAAAATCCATCTTAAAAACATCAAATTTAGACAAAAATAACAGTGAAAGCTTCGAAACACCAACCTCAAAGAAGTACAAACAATAAAATTGAAGAAGGAAGGGTTTGGGATTGATAGTGTAGAGCAAATACGCACTCCAAGTGATAAAATTAATTAAAAATGAGGACCCACTAGAATTTAAGCAAGGGTTAAGAGTTTAGGAAGTGAAAGAGCTCAAAATATCAAATGTTGCTTTTTAAAACTTAAAAAGACTCTTGACATTTTTATTTCAAGCGCACTCCACGGACTACAACTAATGTCTTCGAACGTGTTTGGCGAATCGCCAAAAGAGCTTAAGCTCGGTGATGATGCCTGAACAAATACTAAACCTGAAGTTTAACTCGACGAACCCGATGTAGTTCGCCTAGTGTGATTCGGCGGATCGCCAAATAGGTCTCTATTAACTGAAGTTGAAAATATCATTTTTTAAAATTCATTGCTCAAAAGTCAAACATGAAGATGTCCGCCCAATCATTTCGGTGCATCGCCTATTGGGTACTTGCATTTCCTAATGCATCATTTTCAAGTTTTTGACTTCATTTCAACCAGCACTCACCACAGATGTTATTGAGAGCAATAAAATACACTTGG
This sequence comes from Solanum piurae, assembly GCA_029582685.1. NCBI lineage: Eukaryota > Viridiplantae > Streptophyta > Magnoliopsida > Solanales > Solanaceae > Solanum > Solanum piurae. The sequence goes on along the minus strand of JAJOOO010000781.1, from coordinate 20,904 downwards.
GTGTCCTTCTAAGAAGCACTTTACTTAATGTCATTTCACAACATAGTTCTTACTCATCAACACTCATTTTTGGAATTAAGGATAGTGTCACTAGGCAACGTTCCCTTTTGCCTTGGATTAAGATGGTTAGAGAGCTGACACATTTGAGTCTCGAGCTGCTTGATTGATACGGAGTGAGAAGTAACCCTTTGAGTTAAAATGGAGAAGTCATTTTTCTAATAATTTAACACCTTGTTGAAGATCCTTGTTAGCATATTATCGGTTTGGTTTACTTTTGGTCCAACTTGCTCTTTTGGTTAGGGATGATCGATGAATCGTCATCCCAAAATGAGTCCATCCTCCGTCATCCGAAGGTCATCTTAGTGGGCAGCATTATTAACTGGACACAAATCCATTCCGGTGCTATTATCGAGGAGGAAATGCTGATGAGAGCTCATCAGGAGCAGACCTCTCTCCCATTCTCAGTCTTGATCACATAGTTGTGTGAGGCTTCAAGAGTGCCTTACAAAGAGAGGAAATATGTCTGAGGTGACCTCTTTCTCCTCCAATAATATTCAGAGGATAGAGGAAGATTATTTGAGAGATGATGCGGCGAGAAGAAATCCACCACCACCTCACACCTGGATCCAACTACCCTTGAGACTGATGTTTCTCGTACCTCTCCTTCTATGGAGCCTTCTACTTCTGCCGCTCCCTATTCCTCCTCTACCCTACCCTTACATCTCGGTCACTCTTGACCCAGGCCTTGATATACCAGATGAGCAACTTTGCCCATTTTACAGATGCTAGGGCATCTAAGATAGAGAGGGAGGTTCCTAAGATTATTAAGCAGGCAATTGAGGCTTCAATATGCCCGGTTAGGGGGTGAGATTTTGATCCATAGGACCACTTTATCTTTGTATGGGGAGAGGTTGGATAACATCACCACTAGAGTGGAGGCTAGGGAGAAGTGCGAGGGTAGCTCTACTGCTCTGACTAGGTTGAGAGGGGAAATAACTACTCTTAGGTGATGATGTGGATTAGCTGAGGTTCCCTTGCATGAGATGCTTGAGTTTATGCCTCTTTCAAGCCAAGAGCTAATTTACTTGGTGGCGTAGCTGAGAAGCCAATTGATGTGGATGATGAGGTTGGTGGTGATGATGATGTTGAGAAGATAGTTGAGGATGAGTATATGAGAGAGGATGAGCAAAGGATAGCTGAGACCTTAACAAAGTTGTAGGAGATCTATGAGTCGATATTGGACATGACGATATGGAAATCTTATCTGGAGACTTACACAGTTGGCACTAGTGGGGTTACTTCAGACTCTATTATTTCTCCCACAGATGTGGACGACATTGATACCCCGATTAATGCTACTATAAAGCCTAATGTTGTCATTTTTCTAAGTACTGATGCCCAAGATGATGCCAAAGCTCTTCATAGGCATAGCCTGTTAGGGGGATCTTTTTTTCATTCTCCTCCCGTACATACTTTCGATAAAATTAAGGGTATTGTTAGGATTTTTTTGGTAGGATGAGTGCACATGTGCCTACCTTTTCATTCCCCGAGCCTACACTCTAGACGTGACCGGCACTCGGGAACCATTTCTGGTCCCCAGCGAACCCTTGGCCTTGCTGATTACTTTGAGGAAGACTTACTTAAGCTATAATAGGCTTAAAAACAAAATTTAGAACATTTAAACTCAAAGTGAATACTCAACTCAAACTGTGTGTAAAATACTCAACAACATAAGTATAATAGTTTGCAAAAACATTTCAAGGAAAAGTAAATAGTGAGAGACTCCTCAACTCTATCTATCTATGAAGTCTATATAACTCAAGATGGATGTCGGGACAAGACCCACGATATATCAAGACAACTGACTAGAAAATAAATATGAAGTCTCCAAAATGCAAGGAGGCTCACCCAAGCTATCTGAAGTGTAAAATGATCTCTATGAAGCGCCTGTTGATGATCCTGAACACCTGTATCGTTTTCAATTTTCGATATTGAATTAAGTTTGAAGTTCGGTTTTCCAGTTCTTGAAATATCAAAGTGGTGGTTGATTTGCTTATTCTCGTAAGTACTTTCTAACATGTTTTCATCCTATGTTTCTGAACATTTATGTGATTCTAATCATAATTTCGTAAAACGAGTGAAAGCCCATTTATGCTTACAAATTGTAATTTAGCTTTCGTTATTCATGTATTCTGATGAGTGCACGCATTAGAGTGAGCCTGTATCTGTCATTTGTTCGAGAGAAAAATGATAGTTAGGAAAAATTTAAATTAATCTGATGAAATGGAGTTAAGGTTTAAGTTTGAGAGAAAAGAATCTACACACCATTGTAGGCAAAGGTAAATTGTGTAACACTCTAGGACCGAGAGGACTTGAGTGAAGATTATCTGAGTAGACTGAGAAGTGTTAGATATAGCTAACCTGCATGCATTTTGTAGAGGTAAATTGCATGAAACTCAATTATGGAGGTACATTAGAGGCAACGTTATGGGGAACACAATCCTAGTTTCAGATAATTATTGAAACAACTTCGAAACTGATATTTTGTTAATTGTTGAATTAGACTTTAGTTTGCAACTTTGGTTACCAAAACTTTAACGCTAAACCCAAATTTACTTTTTTTAATTGTTTATTTAGGAAATAATAACGACATTAGAGTAAAACGTGACAGTGAAATTATTTCTGTAAAGAAATTCTCTGTGGGATCGACCTCAACTCACGTTAAGTTCTGTAAATTGACTTCAACCGTTTATATCTCTTAGATGAGGTGTAAGTTTGGAAGTATCAAACCACTAAGAGGAGTTTGCTTATCATCTCTCCCTTTGGCCGTACGTGTTGGACAATCTTTCAATTGATGACCACTCTTACCACAACCATAGCACACACCCATGCCGGAAAGACATTTACCTTCATGCTTCTTACCGCACTTGGCACAAGTAGGCCTCTCCATGGAAGATCCACCACTATTTCTTCCTTGAGGCTTAGCATTATACACCCTATCTTTGTTGGCCCTTGGACCACTAGAGGAGACTTGGTTGGAAAACCTCTTCTTGAGCCTTGGTTTACCTTGACCCTCGAACTTACCCTTGGAAGAATTCCCATCATCGGTTCTTACCCTCTTTACCTCTCTATTCTTGTAGAGGAGTTTCTCAACCTCCATTTTCTTAGCATACACCATAAGACGGGATATATCCATATTATCATGAAGCATAGTCGAACGACATTCGTTTCTCACCAAACTCGACACGCCTGCTACAAACCTACTCATTTCATCTCTAGGATCTGCCACTAAGGACTGAGCATATTTGGACAATTCGGTAAACTTCAGAGAATATTCTTCAATACCATACCTCCTTGACGAAGGTTGATAAATTCCTCCACTTTGGCTTCCCTCTTCTCATTGGGAAAGAACCTATCAAGGAATGCTTTCTTGAACACTTCCCAATTTATGGGACCCGCCTCTACCGGCCTATTCCTTTTCTAATGGGCATACCATACTTGAGCCACTCACTTCAATTGATAAGCAGCTAGCTCCGCTTTCTCCATTGGTGTCACCCCCATAGCATCAATTATCTTGTTGATCTCTTCCACAAACTCTTGAGGGACTTCCCCACTTTGAAACCAAAGAACGTGGGAGGGCTCATCCTTTTTAAATCTCTCAACCTTGAAGCCATGGTGCTCACACTAGGGTTCACACGGGGCCTGACATCTCGATTGGCTTGGTCCATCATAGCTTGGGCTTGAGTTGTCACAACTTGAGCTTGAGCCGTCATGACTTGAGTCAATGTTTGGAGAGTCATCCTTATTTCCACATTGGCCATAGACCCCTCATCATTAGGAGCTTGAGGGTCTTGAGGAGCTTGGGGAGGAACTCCCTCATTCACGTTCTTCTCTTCCATCCTCCTTACATTCGCCCTTCTTGTATTCATAGCCTATAAACACAAGAGAAGGGTTAGGAAAAGGACTTAATAGAGTTAGGACTCTAAGGACAACTAAGGAGTAATGAATGAAGTGAACTTTCCTAAACATCTAATAGCCTCTCATCCATAAGTGTGGCGCGCTTCACACTCATGAACAAGACTCTACTAGACGTGGTTTATGAGACATCAACCTAAAAATCAATCCCAAAACCCTCTGCTCTGATACCAAGTTTGTCATGACCCAGGGGTACCCCCTAGACGTAACACGGCGTACTTGACCCAGAAGGGGTCTCATACAAGCCCTTATCATACATAAACATAAGAAAGTAGAAATGATGCGAAATTTAAAATTTTACAATCAAAGTCTTTTTCATAAAACCGAAAAGAATCTAGACATTGTCTCATAATCCATCTACTACAATAGAATGTCAATAGGGTCACAACCCTTTACAATCGAAAACTCTTAAGTATAAAATATAAGAAAGTAACTAGAAGTGAATGAAATCTTGTCCTCGAACCGTGAGGACTCACCACAAGTCTTGGAGATGAGCAATCCAAGCCTTAGTCAAGAAAGGAAGTACATTTCACCTAGCCGGAACCTAAACTTATCAAAAATGTAGAAGAAATAGGGGTTAGCACAAAAATGTACTAAGTATGGAAGCATGCATAAAAATCCTTGAAATATGATAAAAAGGACAATTTATTTGAAAAGCATGCATTTGTCAAGTTTGAGAATCACTTATGCATTTTAATGTAAAACACAAGTCATAGCATATTCATCACATAAATCCTCATAACATAGTAGAACCATTAACTTAGCAACCCTATGGTATACTTGTGCAAAATATATGGTTGGCATCCCATAATACCAACCATACTAAGTACTCCTTTGAACCCAGCTTAGTCATACATATCATCTTTTGACCTCATCATAGTCAATAGTCATAGATAAGGAAATAGTCATGTACATTACTTGACCATAAGGAAAGTCATTCATAGCAATAATCCATTCAACATACATGCATACATTCATGTTTTATCATAGCATAAAGAACCATCCTATAACCCCTTTACAAGTCCACTTGTGCAATGTAAAAGTGAGGTCTCATACCCCCACTCCTACTAAGTAAATCTCATCAAGAAGTCATAAGTATAGTTCGTGTCATATTCATTATCTTGTCATGTAGGGAAAATAGTTGTAACTGACATAGACCATGTGAGCTACATGGAATTCGGTGTCGTGTAACCCCACACCGAAAGAAGGTGTCGTACTTGCCTAAGGTAGAACTAAATGTATAGCTTTTAGGTGGATCCACTAGCTAAAGACCTATGTGGGCACATAGTTATGGCATATGGAAATTGCTTCTAGAAACTCGACCTATTGCATTGGCGGAGGAGCTTCCATCTCATGAGAATAATTTAGTTGACAAGACCTATTGTATTGATGGGATGGCATCTACCTCATTTTCCATATCCACTCGGTGCTAAGCATTATTTCCCAAATTATACATAATTAGTCCTGAAATGCATTTACATGTGTGAGTGAATATCTTGCCCTTCATTCAATATAACTCATAAAATAGCTCATAGATTCAATTAGGTGAGAATGGGCTTTCAACCTTAGAATCGTCATTAACATGTGAGTAAACCTTTTATATCATGTTCATAGTGTTTCAGGAGAATAACCTTTCAATCAACACAACATCATTATCATCATCCTAGACAATTCATACATAATCATGTGTAAGGGTAAGGGGAGAATGATCTTTCAACAATCCCACAATTTACACAATAGTCGTAGGATGTTCACTTTCTAAGTGAATCATAAGTTCATACACAACTTTCATCAACATGTACAAACCTTCATAATTTACCCTTCAAGGGTCATGAATCATGTCTCATAATCACACCTAGAAATACTACATTAGGCATGGATAAAACAAGATTCAATAACTAACATACCATAGACATAATGCATAGTATTCATCTTGCATCAATACACCCATCACAATTCATAAAATTGGGTCATGGAGAAATTCATGGGTTCATGAGGGACTTTACTATAAAAATCACCATTAAACAATAATATAATCATAATATAAGAAAATTAACCCATTGAAATCATTTTTAGGAAGAACCCATGACTAGATTGAAAACCCTAGGTTTTTGAAGAATCTACCAACTTCAAATAGAGAGTTTTACGGAATCATGGATGAAATCTTTCTATGAATCAAGACCCCCATACCTTGATTGAGGATTTCCCCACAAATTAGAGTTGAGAAGCTGAGTTCTTGTGCCCTAGTCTTCAAGTTCTTATTCTTCTTCAATGGAGGATTTCTAGTGAGAGAAATATTGAGAGGGAGAGGATTTTGGGAATTATTTGGGTGTTGCGAATTAATGACTAAAATTGGGTGAATTTGACTTCAAATCAACTTATATAGTACCCCTAAAAATACCCAAAACGACCTCACTTTGTTGGACTTGAAAAGGAAAATACTTAAATGACCCTTATTTATGGACCACGCCCAGGTGTCACGAGCACCTTCACGACCCGTGGTGAGGACCACGACCCGTGGTCCTACCCGTGAAGGTTTGGACCGTGGCCATGATTTTGGAGCACAAGGCTCTCTCTCCCAAGGCATCTTCACGAACCCTTTCACGAGTCATGGAGTGGACCACGATTTGTGGTCACCCTCGTGAAGGGTGACGCAGTAGCCATGCCCTTTTGGGACCCCTAGATCAAATGCACAAGGCATCTTCGCGAGGGGCTCTACGAGTCGTGGTCCCTTTCGTGGCCTTGAGGCAGTAGCTAGGATTTTTGGAGGCTTCTCTCCTTTGGTCAAGGCAACTCCACGAAGCCTCCCATGAGTCGTGGTTATGACCACGAGCCATGGTGATGGCCGTGGAAGTTGAGGCAGTGTGCTCAAGTTTGGGGCAGCCTTGGCCTTTGGACTTGTCTTGCCCCTTTTTCTTGGCACTTGCCCCTTTTTCTTGGCACTTGCTCCTTAGGCCTTGACTCTTAAAACCCTTTTTCTTGACGTTCATCCTCACATTTAGGCTCTAGGTTAACCTACCATTTTTTGGAGTGTTACACTACATTGGTGTAGGGTATCCATGTTAACCTATCAAAGACTATCATCAACCATTTTATTTACGGCCCGACACATAATCAATTGATTAATACTGCTAAGTATGACTATCGGATGGGGATTATGCAGAGAAGTACCTTTATGATGGAATTTAAGCAGTGAGAGGCCTTACTTCAATAGATGGCTCACCACATTTCTGAGGATGTAGAGAGCATCGACTGGGTGCGTGATATGTCATTGTCTATCCGTAAGGCAACCTTGAGCTTTGTGGACAAGTTTTTCTGGTCTATCATGAAGACTAGTTTATCCTCTAGATAGGCGGACATCGTGTGACTTGTGACCGATAATTTATGCTTGCGTCTCTGTTGGCACGACTAGAGATCAATTTCTCTCGAATTATCAAAGAGGAGATACCTGAGAGAGCTTTCTAGAGGATGACCACCATTCCCTTTCCCTAACTCATTTTTCACCTTTATAGAGAGGCTATAGTGCCAGTGTGGCATTGTGACAAGCTAACAGAGGCGACCAAGATGATTGACGTGGGCCTAATAAAAGAGGATGCAAACCCCATGGCTCCCAAGAAAGGAATACATGTTAATTTCCCCCCTTTGGGTGGTGATGTTGAGGTTGAGGTCGAGCAGGTAGCTGAGGAACATATTCCTACCACTACTACGGAGATCGATGACCATGTGCCCCATCTACTTCATCTGTCCAGGCTGCAAGAACACCTCCTACTCCTACCCCTTTTGGGTTCACCATGCTGCCCTTTTCTTGAGTCCAGAAGCTGGAAACTTAGATGGCTACTTTTTTCAGCATATTAGGCCACGAATGAGGAAGTCTATTGAGGATTCTTAGGTACGGATGGAGGTAGACATTGATGTGATGATCCAGACGGTGCATCAAATGATAGATGCATTTGAGCTTAGGGTGATGCAGAGGCCTCAGCCTAGGGCCACTGTTGATATGATAACTTTGCAGTCGGAGTTAGTAAAAATTTGGGCTGATATTGATGCGTTAGTCATTCCAGAGGAGGATGCTGGTGAAGTCGTATTCAATGCTCTATTTAGAGAGGACACGCCTTCTCTTAACCCCCTCGTATGAATAGGAAGCACACACATGCTTCTAAGTCCACTATTGATCCAGAGGAGGTGAGACATGCCAGAAAGAGGGAGAGGCAGTTGTTCCAGGCAGCCCAATGAGAGTTTATACTTGATTAGGAGTTGCGGCAGCATAGAGCGAGGGAGTTGGTTGCGGGTGCATCTGCATCGAGAAACACTACTGATGGTGTTACTACTATTGTTGAGGGCATTACTGACGACGTCACTCTTGTTGATCCAATGGGTTTTGGGAAACTGGATCCACCTGCTTCTTGATAGGTCTTCGGCACTTATGCCCCACAGGTTTGTCTCACCCTATGTATTACATTTCTTTGTGCATTGAGGGTAATTGCACCATATTTTGGTGGGGGTGGGGTAAATGAATTGTGAGTGATAGGGTGAAGTCTGAATAACCCAACTCACAATCCTTCCTTGGGGTTTTCTTGCCTGTGTTCTTTTTCCCCCAGGATCTGCTTAGTTTATGTTAAGCCAACATGTTTAGGATAGTATACATGTAGAAGTAGACTAATTGACATCATGATGGCAAGAGAGCATAAAATTGATACCCCTCAAAGTTTTACTATATGCTAAATCTATGTGCTTGATGAGTTTAATGTGTTGGATCTTTGTATGACATGATAGGAACTGATATGACAACATAAAATAAGCTATAACTTTTACCAGATGCTTTAATGATTTGATAATGAAACAAGGTTCCATGCGTGTGTGAGGTTGTTTTGTATATTCATATAGTGTGTGCCAATCTAGAACTTGCCCCATTAGTCTTGATAAGATGATTTAGACTAGGAATTGGGAAATGATCATAGGCCATTGTTGATAATGAGTCCACTTAAGCCTAAAAGAAACCAACCAAAAGATATAAATGCTCCATTTGATCCAAATGTTTGAGCCCAACAAATACTAATTCTTTCAATACACCCAACTCACCTTCCCTAAAAATCTATATGGCCCTGGTCCCTGGTTCGTCCTTGGACATTGTGTACCTCAACTCATGCTAAAAACCTATGTTGAGGATGGCTACGTTAGACGTTTTCCCAGATTTTGGCCCTAGTCCTTCATAGAATATCGTGAACCTGAACTCATGCAAAATATATAAGTTGAGGGTGGCTATTATGAAGCTAAACATACAAAAAAGGGTATGAAAAAAGTCGTTTGTAGAGAAAGAAAAGATGAGCAAAAATGTTAGAGCAGAATGGTGTGACGGAACAAAAAGAAACAAAAGAATGATAATGTTTGAATAAAAAGATAAAGAAAAGATGAAACAAGCAAGAATGTCAAGTCAAAGTCACACCCGTCCTTAAATAAATCATATGGAGAAGAGCATAAAAGAAGACAATGTTAGAATTGGTTGTAAAAGAGGTAAAATAGCCAATGTAATGTCAAGGAGGGCATATAAGTCACTTAATATCTAAACATACCACACCTGAATGGAGCCTATGTTACAAGCTAAAGAAGTTCTATAGTGATGCTAAGTGACCAGTCTGGACAGTTAAAACGTAGAAAATAAGGGCAAGCCTATGGCATCAAGCAAAAAATCTATTTGAATTCACTTTTGAGTGTGAGAATTTACTGAGTCCCTAACTAAAACATCAAATTTTGTGTGAAAAAAGGATTTCTTTGCGGTAAGGGCATAAGTTTCATTATTAGAAAGTTAGTATCTTGGTGATTGTTGTCTGTGTATGTGAATGTGTCTATTGGTATGTCTATGTCATAAATTGATCTGCTTGAGTTAGATTGTTGAGTCTGAATAAAAGGTTTGCATTGTTCTGAAGATAGTTAAAGAGAGTAATTGATAGAAAATGCCATCTAATTGCTTGAGTTTATGTGTTGCTTCTGCATAAACGTCATTTAGAGTTTGTTGTGTCACTTGAGGACAAGCAATAATTTTAAGTTGACGGTGTTGATGTACCGTGAGTTTACAATATTTTTGATGCATTGAAATTGGAGTTTTGCAAGAGTCTTGGGCATTTTGTTATTGGATGTGATAGTATTTTGATCTAATTTTGCGGGAAATAGGTTTGGAGCAGTTGGTGTTGAAAGTGTCTGAAGCAATAGAAAATTGGCAACAGATGAGCCAACTTACGAGCCGTCGTTCAGTTGATGAGCTGTAGGTGGAGGCATGGATTGAGAGTTCAAGGAAGTCTGACAAAGGGTGGAACCACAGAAGCTATTGATGAGCCGTGATTCTAATGACGGATCGTCGTTGATTGATCGTTGATGACTTCTGCGAAGATGAGTTCCAGTACTTGAACAATGAGTAAACAAGACGGACCGTGCTTAGACCTACGGGCCATAGGTCTTAATCGTCATTAGCAACCATTGGATTTTTGGCACTGCTGAGCAACAGTGGCACTACGAGCCATCGTTCCATCGATGGACTGTGGGTAGCCAACTGTCGACGACTCTGCCCATACCAAAATTTCCTAAAAACTTCCTTTTCCTACTTGGTGTAGGATTTGTTTTCTATAAATATTAGTTGTAATTTTTGTTTCTGGGTTGTTAGACTTGTTGTGAAAATTTGATTTTAGCTTTGGGAATATTTTGCGAACACTTGCGACATTTAATTCTTAAAGTTTGGTTTATGCAATTTGCATCTGTTCTTCAATTCAAGATTCCAGATTTCATCTTTTCTATTTGTCAGTTCATGATTTATATTGTAAACGCTAATATGAATTGTGATAATTCAAGCATGAATAACTAAATTCACAACTAGAGATGTGGGAACCATGAGTAATTAACAACGTAAAACTAACAATTTAGTAATTCAAGACTAGTGTTTGTGCATGTATTGTTAATCCTTTCATTTTGAATACTTTTTAATGGTGCACAACGTTAGAACTCGCCTCATTCCTACTTGCCCGACCAAGGAAGTAATGAATGAGAAAGGATTGAACAACAGAGATTTAGTGTGACAATCCGATATCTAATAGCCTGACCCACCTACTGCGAGGGATAATCTGGGGTTAAGGGTAAGGGTTAGTAAAGCATACACCCGTACATCTACCAAGTTGTGTGGTGAAATTCACTACTTGGATGACCAATCACTTAGGAGATACCTAACTTACCAACTTTGCATGCTAACACTAGGAGTTACTATTATTAGGACTACTACGTTAAGAGCTTGTGGGGAAAACTTGTGCCCTAGAAATCATGTGTACTTGTTAATTGTTACTACAAATAAATCAATAATTACTTTGCTTACAAATTTCCCTCTTTACGAAAATAAACCTGACGACGAGTACAATTAACTGTGAATTAGCCTAAGTCTAAACCATATTCCTCGTGTGAACGATCCTAACCTAAGTTAGGTTCTTTATTTGGCAACGACCGCTTATACTTGTAATTTGGGCGTATTAAGTACAAGAATTCTTTAAAAAGGTGAAGTCACTAAGTCAAATTGACTATACCTTTACCCTCAGACCCATTACAAGACTTGAAAGACCCTTGAGATGTTGCATAAGCTAGGTTATGTGATGATTGAAAAATATGGCAAACCTATGGGATGCAGTTTGCATGTATTTCTCTTTCGGAAAGTGAGAGTTGTATTGATTCCTATATTCTTTATTGATATGCTTTGTGAGAGAATGGAATCATTTTTTATGTGAGGTAACTTGAATGTGTTTGTTGAAACAGTGTTTTGCAATCGAAAAGAAGCACTAGTGAGCTTGAACTTGGATTGATATCGGCTAGTTATCAGTTGAAGCTTTTTAAGAATAATTGAATGTTGCATATACTTGATAGTAGTTTTGTAGTGGAACTTGCATGTTAACTCACATTGAGAACTAATGTAGACAACATTATTGAACTAATTGTGTTCTTGATTTACTTGAGGACAAGCAAAAGTTTAAGTTGTGGTGTTGCTAAGTGGTATGTTTCTACTCATTTGAGGCATTTATAGTTCAACAATTAGTGTCATCAATGTCTAATTATGTCCTATTCTAATGATATTTTGATATTTTGCAGCTATGAAGGCTAAAAGACAAGGTAATGATGAATACATGAAAAAAAAAGAGCAAAAAACACTGAAAGGAGTACGAACTCCCAATTGGTAGTCTCCTAATCAAAAGAAAAGATTGCCCAATTGGCCTAACATCGCCCAAGTTCTTAGTGTTCACAATTAAAAATATTCAAGGCAGGTAGGAGGACTAAATATGAAACTATTATTCACCGAAGCTAAATTGGTGAACCAGAGGTCCATCATTGAAAGTGACAGATTGCAGAATAAAAATTAAGTTAAATGGGTGAACAAGGTGATAATGGGCGATCTGCCGAATATGAAAGTGTGACTCAATCGAGTTTACGAGTTGAGGTTCAAACACATGAAGCCTGAAGTGTAACACTCCAAAAAGTTCTAAGTTAAGACCCAAATCATTCTATAACACCTCGCAACTCAAAATGGACCATGGACCATTCACGAACCCAAACTAGACCATGGACCATTCACAGAACCCTAAATAGTCTGTTTAGGTGTCCACGACCCGTTTATGCCAAGGTGGCCAACCGTTCAGGATTGCCAAGGTGGGGTCACCTGGAATGGACCATAAACAGCTCGTGATAGCTTGTATGGTCCGTTTAGGGGTCTGTACAATTTACCCATCATATTTTAAGTTTTAGGTCATCTTCAAATGATCATATCTCTTAGAACATAATGAATTATATGGCTCATGACCTATCAAATTAAAGGTCTTTGAGTCTTCTTTCCAACGCCACCAAGTTTTCCTAATTTCAAGTTTGGAGTAAAACGGTATGCCCATTTTAGTAAGGCCCTATTAGTCAGAAGAATGTTCACGGACGACTATACGGCCCATGAAGAATTTCACGGACTGTGGATCCTTAAACGATCTGTGAAACCTTGAAGGGAACTCCATCAGTATTTTAAGCTGGGGTCATTTTGGTATTTCCTCTATGCGTTCAGTACTTAAACTACGTCACCTAAACCCCTATTTTAAGTCTAAACCATGCTATTTTATACCTAATTAAGTGCTTAGAAAGCGTTAATAGTTATTTTATCTTCATTAACACTTCAAGTCATTAGAGCAAGGTTCTAAGAGGAAAATAATCTAGGGTTTCAAGCATTCTTTGAGTTTCATCGATTTAGTCAAGAACTTCGTTCTTCAAGGTATGTAAGGCTTTTCATAGTGTTGGACTAGTTCGTCCTCACTCCTTACATCTCAATACAAACAATAGAAAGTTGAATCTAGGGTTCTTCCCTCACTTTTATGAGATTCCTATATGATGAGACTGCGATACTTATGCATTGAAGTTCTTGAATTATTTTTCATGCTTGTAGTTCCACATGAACCCTTATATATTGAGTTTTACTAAAAGTATTTTGAGCCAGTAATTTTCCTTACTTTGATTTTCTAAACTAAAGTGAGTTTAAGGGAAAAGTTTAAAAGCATTATTTTGAAAAAAAGTTAAGGAAACTTAAAGGTTTCCGAATGTATCATTTTTATATTGAAAAAGCGAGCACTATTTTCAAAAAAGTATAAGAGTTTTCAGTTTTTATTTATCAATATGGACTTGATGATAAGTCCATAAGTATAAGTTTTAAATGCAAGTTTTGAACTGAGTCTTTTAAGAAAGAATCAAATGGTTTCATATGTACTATTTGACAATTGAGAAAAAGAAGAAGTATGATTGATGTTTTTGAAAAGTACTTCAGTAAAGTAATAATCCTTTCTTTGTAAAGGCTGATTGAGAAAAGTGAAATGTAAAGTAAAGTAATAGGTCCTTTCTTTGTAAAGGGTGATTGAGCAAAGTGAAAAGTAAAGTAAAGTAATAGTCCCTTTATTTGTGAAGGGTAATTGAGCATAAAGGATATTGAATATTTTGGGAGTAGTATCGAGCACCAAATTGGATATCAGTCTATTTTTAACTCAAGTCCCATAAAACTGTGTAGCTAGCGTAGGATAGGATCACACTAATTTTATTGTGTGACTCCTCACTGCCTCTGATAAGGCCTATTAGATGGATCCATAGTTACAATAGTATCATATACCGCGACAAGGTATAGGATGGCCTTTGCAACATGGGTGAAATGATGTGTCATTGCTAGGCTCATAGTAATGGTTGTCGGTTAGAGAAACTCCCCACAAAGTAAAGAATATTATTTTCATATTTCTTTTGTTGCATATATTATTTTAAAGTTTAAACGGTTTTAACTTCATGTTCATGTATTGATTTAGTTCAGTTGCTTTAATCTTTTAGTTCAGTTATTTGTTTATCAAGCCATTTTACATACTCGTACATTCAATGTAGTAATGTTATTCGACCTGCATCTTTTCTTATGATGCAGATACAAGTGTTTAGGACATCAATAGGCACTCCGTTGAGATCACTTCACACTTCTTGATAGCTTTTGGTGAGACCTGCTTGCTTTCGGAGGACTCCACTTTTATATTCTGTTTAGTAGTATTGAGGTGTCGTGGGTCTTTTTATGACAACTATCTTGAAAAATAAAAGCTTCATAGATAGGCAGAGTTAGATGTTTTTTCATGTTTTTCTCCCGATGATTTTAGTGGAACTTATTCATGTTAAGTATTTCAAGATAATGTTTCAAAGTTTTAATTTAAATGATTTAAATGCTCATCTATTTAAGACTTCCACATATCATATTGAGTCTCAGGTCTATAATCGGCTAGGCCAAGGGTTCACTTGGGGATATCACTAGTTCTCGAGTGTCGGTCATGTCTAGGGTGTAGGCTCGGGGCGTTACATAAAATAAAAGAAAGGTGAGCTAAAAGGCAATCAATATTCTACCAAACCAGAAAAGCGAGCCTAACTAATGTTACTGAATAGGTCAAAATTAGCATTTTGGGCTAATTTTGGGGAAACTATAAATAGTACAAAAGAGAGAAAATGTATGAGATTGAGAAATCAAGTTTTAGAAATCAGACTTTGTATGAGATTTTAGATTACTAGTTTTACCCCTTGAGAAGTACTCTTAGTTTTCAAGGTTTTTGAACAACCTTGTAACTGACATTTGAGGGTTCGAATAAAATTAGGTGTTGAAGATTATTGCTTAATTTCAACTCTCCAATGGGTGAAAACATAATTGGTATACATCTTGTCCTTTTATGATGCTTGGCTAAAACCCCAGTTCTAGGAGTTTGATTATGGGGTTGTGTGTTGATTTAATTTAGTTGGTCTTGTTTCTTGCTCTTTTTTACTGCTATACATGCATGGATTTTTAGCTAATTAACATGGGGTTAATTTATGGGTTAAGGTTGCAAACTTAATCTTAGTCTAGATCTTTGATTGATGCTCGAAAAAGATTGATTGAAGTGGGTAATTAGTTTGATGCATGAAGTTTATGGTTGATTTCTATAGTTTGCTCAAAAGAGAAATCGTGGTTTAATTCTAGTTACTGAATTTGCTCGAAATAGAGATTCTAGTAAGGTAGTGGGTTGATTTGTAATTCACATAAAATGAGACCGAAAGGAGATTATATGATATGATGCTTTGAGATTGAAAGAAGTTTAGTGTCATTGAAAATTACCTAGCCTATCCATAATTGTTTAGCATTATTGAGCAAGCACATGTACTCGTATTTGACATCTATATCAATCCCCGCACCCCTAGATCGTTTCTTACTTGTTTGAATTTTCTAATTTTAGCTAATTTGTGATACTTGATACCAGAACTCTTTTCAAAAATTTGGTTGAATCATCCACCTACTTGCTCGAATTACTTAAATGAATCGGTTTGTATTCTTAATTTTTTAATTGAATTTCTTGCACTATATACTCCTGGTGGGATTCGACCTCGATTCTATTGTTGGTTTTTTTATTGCTAACGACTGATTACTCTTTTCATTGTTTTTATAGTAGTTTGAGTGTTATCAAGCTCATGACCCTAACTTATAATTTCAGTTGGATGGGTTTCCCTATACCTTTTCAGAGTATAGAAACATATCTTATCATACATGAATCCAATAATCTGAGCCTCTCAGGGCCAGAAGGTCAACCGACAAATCGGTGAAACATAATCCTATATTAGAGCGTAGTTATGGGACTTGGGTTTTCTAAACCCACGTACTCTCGGTACTAAATATTCCTCCCAAAACAACATATATTCATATAATTCTCAGAGGTATATAAACCTTTTATCATGTTGAATCATATATGAGGCTAAACTCAAAAGTCATATCTCAAAATAACTTGTATTTAGGTTGTAATTTATATCATGTTAATTTTTATGCTTAAAAACCATAAGGGTTAGAATGACCATTAATCATACTAAATATGTACCATAAGGTTTCAAAATAAAAGTGAAACAATGAAAATATATCTTATTGAAGAAATATCATAATTTCATTAAAGAACCCTAGCTTTGGTTCTGCAGTATAGTAATATTCCTAAAAATAAAAATACTTTAGGCATGATAGTGAAGGGATACTCTTATTGAAGCCTTACATACCTGAGAGATTGAGATTTGAAAGAAGAACTTCATTGAAAGATTGAATATCTAGTTTCTTCCTTGCTGATAGTAGTTTATGAGTTTGAGGGAGTTAAAAGTGTTGGAACTGATTTTTGAGAGTGAAAACCCTTTTAGGATATGTGTAATGTCACGGCTTAGACTTTGGAAAAGTGTAAAAAGATAAAATAAACCCTAGTAAAAAAATAGTTGTCAATAACCTTCCACGAGCCCATCTACGAACCATAGATCCCATCCGTTGAAGTCAGAATGTAATTTTGAGTTTCAGAACATTCTAAGGGCCTAAACTACGACCCGTAGATGCTTCAACGACCCATAACTGGGTCAAAGGAATTGGACCAAAAAATGACTTTCAGAAAAAAATAATCACGAGTGAATAGTACGGGTCATACATTCATCTACGACCACTAGATGAGGTTCATAGGTCACTGACTTTGAAAATATTATTGTGGTAGTCTCTGGTAAAATGGTCATGATTTTTTTACTCCAAACTCTATATGAGGCAAACATGGTGGCGTTGAAAAGAATATACATAGAAATTTAATTTGATAGGTTGTGGAACACCGAATTCATTATATGTTGGGAGATATGACCATTTGAAGTGGACCCTTGCATGAACTAAATCCAAAAAAATTAGCTAGTAGGAAGGTTTTGAACTCGACTAAGTATTAGAGGTCTCTTATGACCCTAAACCATTTCCAATACACTTTCCACACATAAGAATGAACCTTAACACATAAGCACATGTAGGACATCACTCGGTTCAACATTATATACTTATGATGAAAGATTCAAATTTTACGAGTAGAATTACGAAGTGTTACATAGTAGCTCTATACTTGTGACTATCAAGTCATGGGATGGGATCTTTTATTTGGGTTTTTATATATTTTTGTTGTTCTTATCTTCTACTCTTTTTTTTCTTGAAATTGCCTCAGTTTGCTCTTGTTGATTGTTGTTTCTACCAAATATGTTGATTACCTATCATTCCAAAATATGAGTTGGCTTATATACTGGTGGGTTACAGTAGGTGCCATCATAACTCGAGGTTTTGTGTCACGCCCCAAGCCTACACCCTGGATGTGGCAGGGACTCGAGAACCATTTTTGGTCCCCAAGCGAACCCTTAGCCTGGCTGTATACTTAGGGGAAGATTTACTCGAACGATAACAAGCTTAGAAATAGAATTTAGAACATTCAAAGGCAAGCAAATAGTTAACTAAAACTATTTCAAAATACTTAATTGCAATAATAATAATAATATTTTTCATAATAGTCTTAAAACATCTCAAATGAAAGGGAAATACTGAGAGACTCCTCAACTCTAATTATCTATGAAGCCTCTGTAGTTCAACATGGATGTTGGGACAAGACCGACAACACCCTAAAAGGACTAAATTGAAAGGAAAAGGGAACTTCCTCTAGAATGCAATGAGGTTCACCAAAGCCATCTGAAGTGCAAAGTGATCTCAATAGAATGCCTATTGATGATCCTCAACACCTGTTCTGCATCATAAAAGATGCAGATCAAATGCCATCAACACATTTGAATGTACGAGTATGTACTATAGCCAAGGTGAAATAACTGAAAAAAGGATTGCAATAGGTATAACATAACTCAATGACTCCAATAGGTATAACATAACTCAACTGAATGCAAAAAATTAAAGGAATGAAACTATTTAACATTACAAAAACAAAATACTTTCTCATCCTGTGAACTTTATCATAAGAAGTGATATATGAAAATACACTTTAACTTTATTAGGAGATTTTCTAATCGACAACCATCACTATGAGCTAAGTGATGACACAGTGTCTTGTCCATGCTACCAGAACTGTCCTATATCATGCCGGGATATAGAAAACCTCAACAAAGTGGATACACTAAGCTTTTCCCAAAGGCACTAAGGATTCATCTAAAAAGTATGATCATGTATCCATGTGGGAAAGACATGGTTTATGGGGGTTGTGAGTTGTCTGAACTCTCCCCCATATTGGTACTCAATACTATTCCCATTAATATTTACTTTTCCTCAAAGTATAAAAAGATTATTTTTTTCTCTGGTTTGAGATAATTGCTCAAACTATCCCCTTAAACGAGGTAACTGCTCTGAAATGTCTTTGAAACTCATTGTTCATTTAGAAAATAAGATTTCTCTTTACATAATGTAAAAATACATTTTGGGTTTAGTTAATTACTCAAAAAAGGGCTTCTTTAAGAGGTAACTGCTCTGTACTTCATCTTTCTGAAAACACTTTTAACTTTTCTCAAAAACTCTACTCTTTTTCTTCATGTAAAAATGAAATCTATTTGAAAATACTTAGTTCCCTTATACTCTTTCTCTAACTATTCTTTACTTCCTTAAAACTCTTTTTAAACAATAATATTTTGCTTAAAAGATTATCGATAAGAATTCACTAAATACTCAAAATAGGGTTCATGCTAAAAAATAGTCATGAACAATCAACTCAATAATTACAATTCACATTGTATGACAATTCAATGATTAGGAATAGGAATTCAATAATCAATAACTCAAGAATTCAGGACTCAATATCAACTCACCTCAAGAATACTTAAATCTAAGGATAGAACCTAGATTAATCTTTTACTGATTTGAAAGTAGATGTATGGCGTGAGGATGAACTAGTCCAACACTATGATAACCTTACATGCCTAGAAGAACGAAGTTGTTTGGCGAAAATGAAGTAACTTGAAGAATTCTTGAACCCTAGCTTTTCTCCTCTTGGAACCTTTATTTAATGCGTTGAAGTGTTAATGAACGTAAAATAATTGATTAACACTTTCTAAGTCCTTAATTTGGTGTGAAACGACGTACTTTAGACTTATAATAGGGTTAAAACGACGTAGTTTAAGTACCAAATGCATAGGGGAAAAACCAAAATGACCCAAACTTTTAAAACTGAAACACTGCCCAAAACAACCAGTCTCATGGGCCGTCTACAGCTTCACATGCTGTTTAAAGCATCACGACCCGTCTAGTGGGTCTTCATATTTCCCTTTCTGATAGGGCTTCACTAAAACTGGTGTAACGTTTTACTCCGGGCATGAAATTAGGTAAACTTGGTGGCTTTGGAAATAGGACTCAAACTACTTTAATTTAATAGGTCATGGACCAGCTAATTCATTTTGTACTGACAGATATAACCATTTGAAGTTGACCCAAAACTCAAATTTTGATGGGTGACTTGTACGGACCACTAAATAGACCGTACAAGTCACCACATGCCGTTTAGTGGCTCATCTAGGTGACCTTCACCTTGGCTTCCTTGGGCAATCTTTCACGATGTTCCAGACGGGTCGTGGTCCCCTAAATGGGCCATCTAAGGTCTCGTGAAGTGTACATGGTTCATTTTGGTTCATGAACATGCCCCTTTTTCCTTTTTAGCCAAATCTGGAAGTCTGAGGTGTTACAATATCTCCTCATTGGGAAAATTCATCCTTGAATGAGGCCAAACTAAGCATGAAAGGGGTGGGAAAGTGTCTAACAACCCAAAACAAAGCACAAAACATGCAAATAACATAAACTTCAACATTTCAACTTAAAGAGTACTTTACAAAGAGTTAGTACCTTAATCTGGAATTGATTTAGAGGAATGAGGTGAGGGTATCTTTCATCATGACCTCCTATGCCTCCCAAGTAGCTTCCTCAACACATTGGTTCCTCCACAAGACTGACTGATGCAATCTCTTTAGGTCTCAACTTGCGTTTCTGACGATAAAGGATCTGAATTGGAATCTTCTCATAGGACATGCTTTCCTTTACTCCAATACTATCAGTAGGCACAATGAGTGCAGGATCAGCCAAGCACTTCTTTAGCATAGAAATATGAAACACTGGATGAACTGCCGCTAACTCAAATGGTATCTCCAACTCATAAGCTACATTACCAACCCTCTTGGATATCTTGTAAGGACCAATGTATAGTTGACTGAGCTTTCCTTTTTACCAAACATCATAACTCCCTTCATGGGTGAAGCTTTCAGATATACCCAATCATCAACCTCAAACTCCAAAACTCTTCTTCTAACATCATAATAGGATTTCTGACGACTCTGCACTATTTTCAATCTCTCCTAAATTGTCTTCACCTTTTTTGTAGCTTGATGAATGGTCCTATCAACTCAGCCTCGCTGACCTCAAACTAACCAATAGGATATCTACGCCATATCCCATATAGAGCCTTATACGGAGCCATCTAAATAATGGAATGGTAACTATTATTGTATGCAAACTCAACAAGAGGCAAGTGGTCATCCCAATTACCTTTGAAATCCAAAACACAAGCTCTCAACATGTCCTTTAAGGTCTTA
>JAJOOO010000780.1:0-46140 GCA_029582685.1 Solanum piurae | reverse complement strand
AGGTTATGGTTTATTCTATTTGATAGATAGACTCTTAATAGTGATTGATATGCATTGAGTGATATTGTGAAGTTCTCTATGTACTTGATTGTGTGGTTGTGTGGTTTGTGATTGGTCTAAAATCCTGAGACCGTGAAATTTATAATCTTGAACCCTCTCTATCGAAGTGATGCCTTGAATAAAGAAGGCTTGATGAAATATTGTTAATGAAGTGAAAAGTGGTGATAATAAATGATAAATTAATGATATTATTGGATTGGATGCCACAAGCCGGCATGATATTATTGGATCTAATGTCACGAGCCGGCATGATATTATTGGATCGGATTCCACGAGCCAACATGATATTATTGGATTGGGTGTCACGTTTCGACACGGTAACATTAAAGGAAAATATATATATAACGTAATGTACTCAATCTCAAGAACTCAATTCCCAAAATAGCTCGGTTTGGAGGCATGAGTCCTCATGTGTGATCTTGATATTGTTGACTGATTACGTACGTACTTTAGTGTTGTTGTCACTGGTTTATGTTGTTTGTTTCTTCCCACCTGCTAAGTGTCATAGTTGATTTTATACTATTATTCATTGCATATTAGTTTCTATTTTGGATTAGGTGATGATACCTACTCAGTACATGTTGCCCTGTACTGAGCCCTGCTTATGTTTTTCTTTGTTTTCCTTTTATAGAGTGCAGCGAGTGTACCAGCGACTTTGACTCGCCCTCAGCTCTAGCCAGTCTTAGCATATCAGGTTCAAGGGTGAGCTATTCATTCGAGCTTGTGTTGGATTCTCTCGGTCATGACCTGATGTCCTTAGTTTTCGGACTGAAATTACTTTATTCTTTTATTTTGGTGTATTTGATACTCTTAGACTTAGTATTTGGATATTAGATGTCATTAATGTGATAACTTTCAGATTTTGGAAATGACATATAGTAGACTTTAGTGGATTTGTGTTTCTTACCTTAATAAGATTGAGCTTCCGCATTATGGTTTGTATTTCTTAAGTTTAACAATTAATACATGTTGGGGTTGGGATTCCTTGGTTCACCCACCTAGGAGGTTAAGTGTGGTGCCACTCATGACTCATTTTGGGTCGTGACAAAGGCAAGGGTTATAGAGCATCTGATAAATCAAAACACAATGTAGTTGTAACATCCCGCCTTAGAAATAGCTAAATTGAGAATTTTGCAAGTTATGCTTAAATTGTGAGTTTTGGGTTAACTTCAAACTACCATAACTTTTAGTACATGATGAGTTAGGTGGCCCATAAGATACCAAATGAAAGGTTTTGAATCCTCTTTCCAATGCCATCAAGTTTGTTAAGTTTTGGGTTCGGATGAGGGAGATATTGCATGTTTGAAGTCAGCATGTCCAGTTAAGAAAAGTTACCCGAATTTGTGAGGGATATTTTGGGCTTTTCCTTGCCCCATCAGCTTTAAACATGTTTAGTGATATTTTAGGGTTCAAAACTTATTTGGGTCAGTTTCACAATACTAAATTACGCTTAGGATTTTAGAAGAGAGTTCAAAAAGAGAAAAGAGAAGAAAAGCAAGAACGATCGAGGTTTCTTGCAAATCGAGGATTTGTTTCGCCAAATTAAAGTATGTAAGTTTTCATAGTATTGGGTTCGTTCACGCACACGCCAATCATGATTTATATATTCGAATTTATCAAGATTTAAGTTCTAGATGAGTGTTCTTGAAGTGTTATTTTTTGTTCTTAAATTAGTATGGGTTTGATGAGTTCTTGAGATAATTGTATTGAATTTGAGAGTTGTTTTTTAGTAGATTCTTGTGTACTTGTATTGGGTAATAGAATCTAAGGAAAATTTGAGGAAATAAATCGATTCTAGATGAATTAGGGTCAGAAAATTTGTTAGATTGATCTGGGAAAGGGCTGGGGCGGCGCCCCAACAGTGCGCCATTTTGAAATCTCTAGAGTTTAGGGGTTGGCACCCCGCTCCAGCAGTGCGCCAGGGTCGCCTGCCCCCCACCCTTTTTCAGTCGTTTACTCCGTCTAAGTCCTTTTAAAGTGTACATTTACTCCCTATTGATTCTAACTACTCTAAACTACATCTAAACATCGAGAGATTGTTCATAACATGATTTATAACCTTGAATATTCAAATTCAAGGTAGAGTTAAGAGTTAAGTCTTGAGAGTTCTTTGAGAGAAGTCTTTTACAATCTTTTAAAACTTGTTTGAAGACTTGAATACTTCAGTATGAGGATGAGTAAAGTTGAGTTTCATTTTTTCAAAATGAATATATGGGAACTAAGTATTCCCAAGAATAAATGTTTTTACATTTAAAATGAGGAGGAAACTATGATTCCCAAATGAGGTATGAGGAGTTTTGAGTACTATCTCTTCTAAGAGAAATATTTTGAGTAACAATCTCAAAGTTGAAGATGAGGAAATATTTTTAAACATATGAGCTAAGTTATATTTTGGGAGTAGTATTGAGCACTGATATGGGGACGAGTTTAGATAACTCAAAGTCCTCATAAACCATATAGCCAACGTGGGTAGAAAGGATAATACTTTTTAGATGATTCCTTATTTCTTTTTAAGCATAGCTTAGTGGATCCACTTAGTTGAGGAGTTCTATACCCCGGCAAGATATAGGACAGTTCTAGAAGCATGGGCAAGACAATGTATCATCACATAGCTCATGGTAATGGTTGTCGATTAAAGAATCTCCCAAACAGAATTTTTGTACTTTTTACATACAAACTGAGTTATCTTGTATTCTTAAAGACATTGAGTTGTTATCTACTATTTTAAAAGATTTTCTTTATATCGCATCATTGTCATTGCTTTTATATTGAATTGAGTTGAGTTGAGATGAGGTAAGTTGTTTCTTCAGTTCGAGTTCAAGCTTATGCCATGTTTTAGATTTCCCCTTGCATGCTCGTACATTCCATGTACTGACGTCATTTGGCCTGCATCTTTTATGATGAAGATACAGGAGATCAAGGTCATCAACAGGTGCTTCGTTGATACCATAGTAGTTCGAGTTAGCTTTGGTGAGCCTCATTTCTTTCGGAGGATCCCTCATTTATTTCTATCGTATTGTTTTAGTTTTGTTAGGATGATCGGGAGTTTTGTCCCGACATCCCTCATAGTATTAGAGGCTTCATAAATAGATAGACAGTAATAGTTCATGGGTTTTTTTCATTTCTAGTATTTAATGTCTAAAGACCTGAGTTGCCTTTTGGCCAGTTGAATGTTTTATTTATAAAATAATATGAGTATTTATTTGAGACAAGTTGAGTAAAGTTACTTTTGAGTTTATATGTTGTTGAGTAAGTCTTCCGCTGAGAGTTGAGCCAGGCCAAGGGTTCGCTTGGGGCCAGAAATGGTTCGTCAGTGCCAGTCACGTCCAGGATATAGGCTCGGGGTGTGACAAACTTGGTATCAGAGCCCAGAGTTCAAGATTCCTAGGGTGTCTATGAAGACATGTTTGTAGAGTCCTAATTATCGGTGCGAACCATGCCACATCTATAATTAGGAGGCTGCGACATTCAGGAACTATCTTACTTCTTTCATACCCTTTTCGTGTGATAGATTTCAACTCTATAAAGTTTATTTCTAATTTGTGCTTGCGCATATCTTTCAGATCATGCTTCCACCACTACTAGAAAAGTGCAAATTACATGGGGATATTATCTGGGGAACATTGTCGCAAGTAATACTTGCAGATTTTCTTGCGAAAATCTTAGATTCCTCAATATTAAAATACATTATCTGCGAAACGTATATTGCCAACAAATTTCGCATGTAAAATTAGTGTCATTTTGCACAAAATTAGTACCTATGGTATTACCTAGGAAAACATATCCGCAGGAACAATATCTCTAGGTAAATTCCTACGTATATGGACCAAAAAAATAATTTAAAAATCCCTTTTTAATCCGTAGAAAAATTTCAAATTGTCTGAAAAATTATTTTTGAGGATTTACCTAGGCATTTTATTTCCTTGGGAAATAATTGGAGATTTAGGAATAATTAGACCAATTATCTTTTAGATGTTGATAAAAAATAATTAATGAATAAAAAATAAATTAAAAAATAAAAATAAACTTATAATTAAAAAATAAACTCATTTAAAACTTTAGAAATTGGAAAGTAATCATAAGACAAATTAAAAACTCATTTTCCTTCTCTCTAAAAGTCTTAACTCATTTACCCAAACCCACCAAGCTAGAAGCTTTTCTTCAAAACTCACATGTAGAAGCTAAGGCAAAACAATCAGATTTTCCATCTCAAAGCTCCAATCGGTGGAAGAAGTTTCACGGCGGACTCCAAGCTCATCTCTAAGCTCCCCAAGCAAACCTCATGCTTCTCTCTAAGAGAATTTTTTCGAAGTAGAGTACAACAGATCCAGAAGATTTGCTTGCCAATCTACCCAAAAATTGAGGTTAATCTTCAAATTTCAAGCACTGTGAGTTAAATTTGCGAATTTAAAGCTCTGTGTCTGCAAATTTCAAGCTCTGTGAGGTTAATCGAGTGAAGTATATCTTGCAATTTTTACATTATCTTGTTGTAACAGGTCGTCTACCATAAAGTTACTAATTTTGTTTATCACGGGCGGTTACTTGTAGTTATCTGTTAAGTAACATAAAAGAGCGTAAAAGCAAGTATATATAAGTTGAATTTTATTGCAGAATAAGATCTAGATGATATATACCTAACACTAGACACTATAGTGGAGTTGTTTAGTGTTGCACACAATCATTGTAGTAGTATTTTGTTCAGTCCACTTAGAAATTATATTCCCTTTCTTTTATGCTGAATTTGTTTTATTGCTGAACAAAGGAAAATATGGAACTGGAAGTGTTTCAAGATATCACTATTGGTTGTGGTTATCATTATAGTTAGACTAGTTTTATATTGGTTATCAACTTATAGTAACCCTCCTCCTTTATATAAATCACCTTATGCTGACCCCATAAATATTCTTAGCTTTATAACAAATGACTTTATGCTCCCCTAATATAAATGCTGACTTTTATCAATAGTTTTATTAAAAGATATTTTTTCAATCCTACCTCGAGTTCCATTTGGTGATGACAATAGATATTGATCTACATTGGTTCAAAACTAATGTAGTAGGCAAACAATTTATGCGTGCAATCATTCAAGATAAGGTTTGCATCAGATCCACTGTAGTAAGGGGTTAATGCGCAACTTCGAATTATCAATTTTATCCTTTTATGAAATGACATTTATCGATCCAATGAATTTCTAGCACAAGTATTCAACTACTTGGTTCAGACTTGTTTCTTGTCGTCATTAGTAAATAGGAGTAGTATGTATAATGTTGCAGAAGTGATAACAAATTCTGTTTCAATGAATTATCAATTTTGTTTCATATTTAGCCTTTTTCAAAAACAATTTTACACTTTTCTCAGTAGATTTTAGTGTTTTGGTGAGTGATTTTCTATTTTAAGTCTGTGATTTACAAGTTCGGTGGATGCACAAAATTAATAAGAGAAATTTGAACTTTTTTGTTTTTGTAATGAATGGGATTATATATACATTTGAGTTTGTATATCCCTCTGTCTTCTTTTTGCTCCAGCAGTCCTGTTATCAATGCTTCCCAATTCAACAAATTTCAGTTGCTTCAAGGGCTCTTTTCAGGCTTTTAGTTTGTACCACACCTTGTACATTGCAGTGTCTTGAATCTGTATACTGCATGTCTGCTCAACAACTTGCAGGAGCTTTTCATTTTCAGCTAAGACATTTAAAAACTTAAAATTAAAATGCTTCCTTCTATGATTTCTAGAGTTTGTGATTTCTAGATATATAGGGGAGTGATAAAAAAAAGTGGATCCATGTATGTTATATTTAAGTTCTATTTCTTAGGTAGTTCATTTTCAGGCAATTGTTGTGTTGCTTTCTTTTGTCCTTGTTCTTGTATTGCTATGTGCATATTTTTAGGTTCTTGTGGCTGATCGATCAGTGGCTTTTCCCAACCATTGTTGAACCATACAGAGTCTAAATTTCATTATTTTTTGGTTTAAAAAGATAATCTTACCTATCTTTGCGAAAGTGTCAAGTGTTCTTGAAAGTCATCTAATCCCATTGCATCATAGTTTCTTAAGAGGAAGAATTGAAATTGCTAAAATGTTACTTTCAAGGTAATGATTTGATTCTAAGAACACTTCTCGTCCTTAGTTTCTTAATTGTATATATAGTTTGATAAGAGAATTATTGCAGTAAGACTGATGGCCGACATGTGTATTTGGATAAAAGTTTCTAAGGAGCTTCACAATATAGGTTAACATGTCATGTATATTTATGTAGTTATAATCATTGGAAGGTCCACAGTTACTGTGCTTACATTTAGATCTCTTTTGTGAGTTTATAACTAGCAGATCAACTAATCCTAATAGATTTTTATTTGACACATGTTTGAATTTTATGGTCTTAAATTAAAGATATGCATACCATACACAAAGCTTCTACTATATGTGTTGGTTCTAATTCACAATATTTCGCGAATCCCGGGGCTCTTGTTACATCTGTTAGAAACTTCCCTGAAAAGTAGAGGAAATATGATTGATTTATTGAAAGGTTACTGGATTAAGTGGTGCTATAATGATACAATTATACTTAGTTGTATATGGAAATGATGTTAGATCACTTATTTTTCTTATAGCTTGGTTACCATCTGCAATATCTATGATTTTTGTGTATACGATTCGTGAGATGAGAGTCGTTAAGCAGCCAAATCAGTTGAGAGTTTTCTACTATTGTTTGGCTATAGCAATTGTGTTGGCATTGTTTCTTATGGTTATGACATTGGTTGAAAGAGAAGTTACATATTCTCATGGTGCTTATGTTGGTACTGCTACCGAGCATCCTTCACAGTTACATATTGCAAGCACTTTTGAGTACCGATATGTGGATTATAGTACGTTATGCATATCTTTAAATTTTAACTTTCAGCTGATCAAGAGTAATGTTGTATTTCTTTCAGAAACAAGAAGCCCTGTTTGAAGCAGTAAATACCTACCGTACTGAGTATTTACACCAAACCATGATATCTTTATTTTTTTGCATTGACTTTTACAAAACATTAGCATTATTTCCCACCAATTTTATTGGATATTCCCAAAGGGACATAACATAAGCATTGTTTAGCTACAAAGCTACATATTTAGGTGACTACAACTTGAAAAGCTTTTTACCTCTGTAGTTGAATGGATATGGACAAAAAATCAGAATAGGCCTATGGTGACCTGAATAGTTAAATTTCCAGGGATGTGACCTAGATTGAGCTAAACATGTAAAGCTATTTACCACTGTAGCTTAATGAATATGGTAACAGAAATTAGAATAGGTCTGAATCTTTCCATATATAATTGTTGCATTATAGTCTACAGACATGAATTATCATCATATTGCTTTTATCTTTAAGTTTGAGATAATATTTTCCATTAAATATCATCTCAAATAACCTGTTTTGATGCAGAATATTTTTAAAAAAAAGAAACAAGAATTATTAGCTTCTCAAAGTGCATCAGTTACAGAAGGAGAAACTAATTCAGCTGGTCAACCTTCTCAATTAACAATAATGGATATTTGGGTGCAATTTTGGTGGAAAGAAAAAAGGAAGAGTTAAAGGTATTGGCTCCCTAGGTCGATCTGTAAAGGCATCGTCTAAACTATCAACATCGAAAGAAATTGATGAGATGATTAAACTTCAGATAAATGCTTCCAATGGTGACTTATATGCTCAATTGCAGAAAGAGCGTCACAAAAATAAGAGGATGGAGAAGGAACTAGACTTATTGAAGAAACATGTATACAACACATCATCTTCAAATGAGCAATCATCTCAAGAAGACAATCAAACTTATGAGAATGAAAGTGGTGAAGACTCTGATAGCGTGAATGACAGTGGCTCTGCTCATGATAACATGAATGAAAGCGACTATAATGAGGATTGAGATAGTTGATAGTACTATTTAGGATTCAAATTTGAGTTGTATCTTGTTTATGTATGTTTAAGAATCATAGACTATTGGTCTTGTCGGTTTTTTTTCATAGGAATTATGAATTCTGTGTTTTGTTGAATGAAAATGATATAACGTGAATAGTGTTTTTTGTTGGTTCTTGCGGGTTTCTTTTCATATTAATTTTCTTGAGCAAAATTTCCATATATGTTCGCAAGAAATTTCCTTTTGTTTCACAAAATTTCATCTCCGAACTCCTAGGGATTTATTTGGGAATCTTCATGGGGAATCGCTTGCGACATATTTCTACAAAAATCCGCAAGAAATTCTGTTTTTATAAGAAATTTTGGTAAAAAATCCGCAAGAATTTTCGATAGTTATCGCGGATAAATCTGCAAGTAAATCACCTGGGGATTTTAATTCCCTAGGTAAATTTAGGGATTTTAATTCCCCAGGTAAATTACCTAGGGCTTGTATAAATCCGCAGGTAAGAGTTACCTACGAAGGTTTTTCCATCGGGTTTTGTTTTGCGAGAAAATTCGTAGGTAATCAAATTACATGGGGATTTTACTATATTATCCCCAGGTAAATCCCCATGTAATGAGCACTTTTCTTGTAGTGCACGAAGAGTTGTCTGAGGTCGTCCTGCTACGATGAATGTTGATCCTCATGATCAAGGGGTCCCCAATGCACCAGAAGTGCAACCCCAAGAAGAGGTCACTAATGTTGAGTTCCGGGATGCTATCCAGATGTTGAGTCAAGTGGTGACCAACCAAGCTGGACAAAAAATAGGGAATCGACAGGATGTGTCTGATACATCCAGAATATGTGAGTTCTTAAGGATGAACCCTCCAGACTCTACCGGTTCAAGTGTCACTGAGGATCCGAAAAACTTTGTGGAAGAATTGCATAAAGTGTTTGAAGTGATGCATGTTGTTGATGGTGATCGAGTGGAGTTTGCTGCATATCAACTCAAAGGTGTTGCTAGGATCTGGTACGATCAATGGAAGAAGAGTAGAGGTGAAGAGGCACCAATTGTGAGTTGGGTTGTGTTCAAGAGTGCCTTCATGGGACGTTTCTTTCCCCGTGAGCTGAGAGAGGCAAAGGTAAGAGAGTTCCTCACTCTTAAGCAGGAATCTATGAGTGTGCATGAGTACAACCTCAAGTTCACTCAAATGTCCCGTAATGCTCCGGAAATGGTTGCTGATATGAGAAGCAGGATGAGTTTGTTTGTGTCTGAGTTGTCTCGTCTATCGAGCAAAGAGGGTAAGGCTGCTATGTTGATAGGGGACATGGACATAGCAAGGTTCATGATCCATATGCAGCAGATTGAGGAGGACAAGTTGAGGGATAGAGAAGAGTTCTGAAACAATAAAGCTAAGACAACAGGAAATGAGTCCGGGCAGCAGAAGAGTAAAGCAAACCGGTCATCCTTTCAACAAAAGCCAAATAGACCTGCTCCATCATCTGTTAGTGCACCTGCACCAAGGAACAGAGGTGAGTTCAAGAATCAGAGTTTGCAGAATTTCAGAGCTAGACCTACACAGTCTCAAGGTAGTGTGGCAAAAGGAGGTAATGGGACTCCTGCATGTGCTAAGTGCAGTAGGAACTACTCATGAGTGTATTGTGATGGCTCCACTGGTTTCTTCAAGTGTGGTCATGCATGTCACCTCATGAGAGAGTTCCCTAAGAACATGTAAAGTGGTAATGGGGGGAAATAGAGCCCAATCTTCTTCAGAAGCTCCACCAGACAAAATTGCAGCTAGAGGAGCTACTTCAGGGACAGGCGGAGGAGCAAACTATATGTGTGCTATCACCAGTCGCCAATAGCAAGAGAATTTGCCAGATGTTGTCACTGGTATGATCAAAGTCTTTACTTTTGATGTATATGCTTTGCTTGATCCAGGAGAGAGTCTGTCTTTTGTGACTTTGTATATTGCTATGAGTTTTAATGTTCTTCCTAAGAAAATTCTTGAGCCCTTCAATGTTTCCACACTTGTTGGTGAGTCTATTCTAGATGAGAGAGTTTATCGTGATTGTGTCATTTCTATCAATCACAAGGACATCATGGCTGATTTAGTTGAGCTAGATATAGTGGACTTTGATGTTATTCTAGGTATGAACTGGCTTCATGCTTTTTATGCTTCAGTTGATTGTAGAACTCGAGTAGTAAAGTTCTAGTATCCTAATGAGACAGTTATAGAGTGGAGGAGTAGTTCAGCAGTGCCTCATTTTATTTCATACCTTAAGGCGAGGAAGTTAGTTTCCAAGGGGTGCATCTATCACTTAATCTGAGTTAATGACTCTAGTGTTGAGACACCATCTATTCAGCTAGTTCTAGTTGTGAGTGAGTTTCCAGAGGTCTTTCCAGATGATCTTCCTAGATTCCCTCCTTAGAGAGAAATAGGCTTCGGTATAGATATTCTTCATGATACTCGTCCTATCTCTATTCTTCCATATAGAATGGCTCCAGCTGAGTTGAAAGAGTTAAAATAGAAGTTGAAAGATCTCTTTGATAAGGGCTTTCTTCGACCAAGTGTCTCACCTTAGGGCGCTCCGATCTTATTTGTGAGGAAGAAAAATGATTCACTTAGGATATGTATTGATTACCG
This sequence comes from Solanum piurae, assembly GCA_029582685.1. Classification (NCBI taxonomy): domain Eukaryota; kingdom Viridiplantae; phylum Streptophyta; class Magnoliopsida; order Solanales; family Solanaceae; genus Solanum; species Solanum piurae. The sequence goes on along the minus strand of JAJOOO010000780.1, from coordinate 35,560 downwards.
CCAGTTGAACAAGGTTACCATAAATAATAAGTATCCCCTTCCGAGGATTGATGATCTTTTCGATCAACTTCAAGGCGCCACTTGTTTTTCTAAGATAGACCTCAGATCAGACTATCATCAGTTGAGAGTAGGAGAAAGTGACATCCCTAAGACAACATTCAGGACCCATTATGGTCATTATGAGTTTCTAGTCCTATATTTTGGTTTGATTAATGCTCCTGCAGCGTTCATGGATCTTATGAACAGAGTGTTTAAGCCTTATCTTGATATGTTTTTTATCGTGTTCATTGATGACATTCTAATTTATTCAAGAAATGGGGAGGATCATGCTAGTCATCTAAGAGTAGTTCTCCAAACTCTCAAGGATAGAGAGTCGTATGCTAAATTCTATAAGTGTGAATTTTGTCTTGAGTCAGTCGCATTCTTAGACCACATTATTTCTGGTTATGGAATACAAGTTGACAAGGGGAAAATTGAGGAAGTGCAAAACTGGCCCAGACCCACGTCTCCAACTGATATTAGGAGTTTCTTGGGATTGGATGGCTACTATAGGAGGTTTGTCGAGGTATTTTCATCTATTTCATCCTCGTTGACTAAGCTGACTCAGAAGACATCAAAGTTTCAATGGTCTGAAGCTTGTGAGAAAAACTTTCAGGAGTTGAAAACTAGGTTGACTACTGCCCAGTGTTGACCTTAGCAGAGGGTACGCAAGGTTTTATGGTGTATTGTGATACGTCCAGAGTTGAACTAGGTTATGTATTGATGCAAAATGACAAGGTTATAGCTTATGCCTCCAGACAGCTTAAGATTCACGAGATGAATTACCCAACCCATGATCTAGAGTTTGTTGTTGTAGTGTTTGCTTTGAAAATATGGTGTCACTATCTTTATGGTGTTCATGTAGATGTGTTCACCGATCAAAAGAGTCTTCAGTATGTATTCAGGCAGAAAGAGCTTAATCTCAGACAGAGGAGTTGGTTGGAGTTACTCAAGGATTATGACATGAGTATTCTCAATCACTCAGGTAAGGCTAATGTTGTTGTTGATGCTTTGAGTAGGTTGTCTATGGATAGTACTGCCCATGTTGAGGAAGAAAAGAAGGAATTAGCCAAGGATGTGCACAGACTTGCATGCTTGGGAGCCCATTTATTGGATTCCAATGAAGGTGGAGTAGTGGTGATGAATAGGCCTAAATCATCATTAGTGTCAAAAGTGAAAGAGAAACAAGACTAAGACACTGTTTTGCTTGAATTAATGGCAAATGTTCATAAGCAGAAAGTGATGGCTTTTGAATAGGGGGGAGATGGTATATTGAGGTATCAATGTAGGTTGTGTGTACCAAGGGTGGAGAACTCCAAGAGAGGATCATGGAAGAGACTCATAGCTCCAGATATTTGATCCATCCTGGTTCAACAAAGATGTATCGTGACTTGAGAGAAGTCTATTGGTGGAGTAGTATGAAGAAATGTATTACAGATTTCGTTGCTAAATGCCCGAATTGTCAACAAGTCAAGGTAGAGCACCAAAGGCCCGGTAGTATGGCAGAGAATGTAGAGATTCCATAATGAAAGTGGGAAATGATCAATATATATTTTATTACTGGGTTGTCGCGGTCTCGTAGGCAGCATGATTCTATTTAGGTGATTGTAGATCAGATGACTAAATCAGCCCACTTTTTGTAGGTAAATACTACCTATTCAGCAAAGTATTATGCCAAGTTATATATTCAAGAGGTGGTTAGACTTCACGGAGTTTCGGTATTCCATCATTTTAGATAGAGGTGCACAATTTACTACACAATTTTGGAAGTCTTTCCAGAAGGATTTGGGTTCGAAGGTGCATTTAAGTATTGTTTTCCATCCTCAGACTGATGGTCAAATAGAGCGTATGATTCAGACTTTAAAGAATACGTTGATGGCATGTGTGATCCATTTCTAGGGTAATTGGGATGAGCACTTACCTCTCATCGAGTTTGCTTATAACAATAGTTATCATTCTAGCATCCAAATGGTTTTTTATGAAGCTTTTTATGGGAGAAGATGTAGATCTCCTATTGGAAGGTTTGAGGTTGGTGAAGTTGGGTTGATAGGACCAGACTTAGTTCATCAAGCTATGGAGAAAGTGAAGATCATTCAAGAAAGGTTGAAAACAACGCAGAGTCGTCAAAAATCCTATACAAATGTTAGGAGAAGAGACTTGAAATTTGAGGTGGATGATTGGGTTTATTTGAAGGTTTCACCCATGAATGGTGTTATGAGTTTTGGTAAGAAAGGGAAACCTATAGTCCCCGGTATATTGGTCCTTACAGGATATCCAAGAGGATTGGCAATGTAGCATATGAGTTGGAGCTATCGCCAGAGTTAGCAGCAGTCCATCCGGTATTTCACATTTCAATGTTGAAGAAGTGTATGGGCGATCCTTCACTTATTATACCTACTAGAAATATTGGTATTAAGGACAACCTATCTTATGAGGATATTCTCGTTGAGATACTTGAACGTCAGGTTCGCAAGTTGAGAACCAAGAAGGTTGCATCAGTCAAGGTATTATGGAGGAACCAGTTTGTTGAGTAAGCTACTTGGGAGGCTGAGGAGGATATGAAGAAGAGATACCCACATCTCTTTGAGTCTGGAGAAATTCTAGACCAAGGCAATGACTTCTGAAAAATACTCTTTTAATTTATATGCAATGATTGTGTTAAATTGCATGTTGGGTGCTTGAGTTAGGTGTTAGATGTTGGCACCCTTAGTTCTACTTTAGATTGATCTTCATTTAAGGATGAATGTTACCAAGGGGGATATATTGTAACATCTCGCCTTAGAAAAAGCTAAATTTAGAAAGCGCTAAATTGGAAATAGCTAAATTAAGAATTTTGCAAGTTATGCTTAAGTTGTGAGTTTTGGGTTAACTTCAAACGATCATAAGTTTCGGTACAAGATGAGTTAGGTGGCCCATAAGATATCAAATAAAAGGTCTTGGAATCCTCATTCCAACGTCACCAAGTTTGCTAAGTTTTGAGTTTGGATGAGGGAGATATGCATGTTTTAAGTCAGTCTGTTTAGTTAAGGAAAGTTACCCGAATTAGTGAGGGATATTTTGGTCTTTTCCTTACCCCATCAGATTTAAATGTTTTTAGTGATATTTTAGGGGTCAAAACTGATTTGGGACAGTTTCACAATCCTAAATTACGCTTAGGGTTTTAGAAGAGAGTTCAAGAAGAGAAAATAGGAGAAAAAGAAGAACGATTGAGGTTTCTTGCGAATCGAGGATTTGCTTCACCAAATCGAAGTATGTAAGTTTTCATAGTATTGGATTCGTTTACCCACACACCAATCATGATTTACACATTCAAATTCATCCATAAAGATTGAAAGAATTAAGTTCTTGATGAGTGTTCTTGAAGTGTTATTTTTGTTGTTGAATTAGGATGGGTTTGATGAGTTCTTGAGATAATTATTTTGAGTTTGAGAGTTGTTTTTTAGTAGATTCTTATGTACTTGTATCGGGTAATTGAATCTAAGGAAAAATTGATGAAAGAAATCGATTCTAGACGAATTAAGATCAGAAAACGAGAGAGAAAATTCATATGATTAATCTGGGGAGGGGCTGAGGAGGCGCGCACCAGCAGTGCACCATTTTGAACTCTCTGAAGTTTAGGGGCTGGCTCTCCGTGCCATCAGTGCGCCAGGGTCGCCTGCCCCCATCCTTTTTCCGTTGTTTACTCCGTCTAAGTCCTTTTAAAGTGTACCTTTACTCCCTATTGATTCTAACTACTCTAAATTGCATCTAAACATCGAGAGATCATTCATAGCATGAATCATAACCTTGAATTCATAATTCATAATTCAAATTCAAATTAGAGTTAAGAATTAAGTTTTGAGAGTTCTTTCGAGTCATTTTGAGAAGTCTTTTATAATCTTTTAAAACTTGTTTTAAGACTTTAGTACTTGAGTATGAGGATGAGTAAAGTTGAGTTTCATTTTTCAAAATGAAAATATGGGAACTAAGTATTCCCAACAGTAAATGTTTTTACATTTAAAATGAGGAGGAAACTATGTTTTCCAAATGAGTTATAAGGAGATTTGAGTACTATCTCTTTTAAGAGAAATATTTTGAGTAATAATCTCAAAGTTGAGGATGAGGAAATTTTTTTAAACATATGAGCTAAGTTATATTTTGGGAGTAGTATTGAGCACCGATATAGGGACGAGTTCAGATAACCCAAAGTCCTCATAAACTATGTAGCCAACGTGGGTAGAAAGGGTCATACTTTTTAGATGATTCCTTATTGATTTTTAAGCATAGCTTAGTGGATCCACTTAGTTGAGGATTTCTATACCCCAGCAAGGTATAGGACAATTCTGGCAGGGCGAGACATTGTATCATCATATAGCTCATGGTGATGGTTGTCGGTTAGAGAATCTCCCTAACAGAGTTATTTTGTATTTTTACATACAAACTGAGTTATCTTGTATTCTTAAATAAATTGAGTTGTTATCTATTGTTTTAAAAGCTTCTCTTTATATCGCATTATTGTCATTGCTTTTATATTGAATTGAGTTGAGATTGAGTTGAGTTGAGACGAGGCAAGTTGTTTCTTCAGTTCGAGTTTAAGCTTATGTCATGTTTTAGATTTCCCCTTGCATGCTCGTAAATTCCATGTACTGATGTCATTTGGCCTGCATCTTTTATGATGAAGATACAGGAGATCAAGGTCATCAACAAGTGCTTCGTTGATACCATAGCAGTTCGAGTTAGCTTTGGTGAGCCTCCTTACTTTCGGAGGATCCCTCATTTATTTCTATCGTATTATTTTAGTTTTGTTAGGATGATCGGGGGTCTTTTCCTTACATCCCTCATAGTATTAGATGTTTTATATATAGATAGACAGTAGTAGTTCATGAGTCTTTTTCATTTTCAGTGTTTAATGTCTAAAGACTTGAGTTGCCTTTTGGCCAGTTGAATGTTTTATTTCTAAAATATTCTGAGTATTTATTTGAGACAAGTTGAGTAAAGTTACTTGAGTTCATATGATGTTGAGTAATTCTTCCGCTGAGAGTTGAGCCAGGCCAAGGGCTCGCTTGGGGTCAGAAATGATTCTCGAGTGCTAGTCTCATCCAGGGTGTAGGCTCGGGAGGTGACAGTAGTAGTGTCAAGTCTTGCCCATGGGTTGTTACTTGTTGTTTTGAAGTTCTTGGTCTAAGTGTTGCCTCTAAGGTAATAGTTATATACTATCTCATAAATCAAGATCGTTTGTCCAATGGGAGTAACTTATTCTTTGGAAGTCCTTTGGCTAAGTTTTGCCTCTAAGACGAGAGTTATCAAGCATAGGATAAATCAAGAACAATGTGGTAGTTTTAAGTCTTGCCCATAGGGCGTAACTTGTTGTTTTGAAGTTCTTGGTCCAAGTCTTACCCATAGGTCTCGTAGGTAGTTATACAATATCTCATAAATTAAGATATATTGTGTCACGACCCAAAAACTGACGTAATGATACTTGTCTATTCCCACCAAGACAAGTCAACTTCAACCCAACGAAAACAAAATAAATGCGGAAAACAGTAAAGCAAGAACAATATAAAAGGGGGGAAACTTATTCATTCTAACCAATACCCCAAACCCTTGTTGTCACGTGTACAAGCCACTAATGAAAATACATAATTCGAAAGATAAATACATATCTCAGTCTTTGTTTCTGAAGTAGAACAAAGCTTAAAGAAAAGGAAAAAAAGGTCCGCCAGGATGACAAGCAACTACTTCTCAAATCCTTCAACGAGCCTGGACTGTCACGAGAAGAAGAAGGAGATCACACGGGTCTGGGCTCGGAACCTACACAAGTGTGGAAGGAAGGGGTGAGTACCAACAATATTGTACCCAACAAGTACCTAGAAAACAAAGGATATAGCTAGAAAATGAATACCGCTTACACTCCAACTGAACCTCCTCAAACTACAACCTGCACAGAAATCAGCCCAACCTAGCAATTCTACAATACACGGCTCAGAAGGCCCAATATCCACAACTCAATAGTCATATTCAATAATCAAACGAATCAAGTCAAACTCAAGGTCAGGTAGTTCAATCTCACACAAAAAATACATCAATTTCAAGTAACAAGCAAGTCACACATAAGCATCAAATGCATCAAGTTAAAATAATCAATCTCTTGCTGAAACCATATTCCATCGGCACAATATCACTAGCCGAAATCATTTTCCATCGGATTTATATCAAATCACTAGCCGGAATCATTTCTCATCGTCTTTACATTTAATCACTAGTCCGAACTATTTCCTATCGGCTTTATAAACACTTGCTGAAAATGACCTCGACATCGCAACACTCGCCGACAAAGACCTCGGCAATACAACATTTGTCGGCAAAGACCTCGACATTATAAATCATCACACGTCTCATCATGGTGTTCACAAATAATGCATACAAGCAATATCACACCACATGAGAGAGACAACAATTCACACAATTCAAGTCCACATTCATGATTTCAAGAATTTCATCAATCAATTAACAGGGTCACAATAAGTCAATTCGCATCATCATGTTCATCACAGAGCCTTTTTTATTTCAACCTCTTTTTATTCATTTTAGATATATCAAGTGGACAATTTAAACCCTACACCTCATCCTCATTACTCCCAACACACAAGCAACGAATGAAGTACACGAAATCTACTAGAATACGAGGTTTAGGAGGTCATTTGCCTTAAATCAATCAATAATCACTCCAAGAGTTGAGTCTTCCCCTTCAGAATCACTTCCAAAGCCACACAATCTATAATAATCAAGTATTTACAATTACTCATCAGAAACAACAATTATATAGATAAATGGGTCAATCACCTCAAAATCCAATTTCAAAATGGAGGGTTGAATCCAGAAAACAATATTTGAAAATGATGTTTAAGGCTTTAGAAACTCCTTGGTGAAAAACATTTGAAAAAAGGCATCAAAACCACTTCAAAATCACCATTTTACTAAGTTCTTGGGTTCTTGAAGAAAACCCCAAATATCTCATTTCAAAAGCTTGATCTGAACACATAAATCCATAAATAATAATGGGTAAATGAAGATTTCGAGCTAACAATCGTTTACCCAAAAGTTTTCCCTCAAAAATCTAGTCCAAATCACCACCCCAAAGCTCCCAAACTCAAAAATGGTGAAATAGGCTTAAACCCTGAAATGGAAGGCCAAAAACCCTCTCTGATGTCGCAAAAGCGACCAAGGGTTCGTTTAAGCGAACCCTGCTAAAAATGTAGGTGTCGCTTAAGTGAAGCCTCCTTCGCAGAAGCGAAGATCGCTTAAGCGATAGGTCCTTCACTTAAACGAAGGTCGCTTAAGTGACATGACCTTCGCAAAAGCGAGGCATGTAGCACCAGAAAATCACAACAAACTTTCAACACTTTAAAAAGACCCTCGGTATTCGTTCGAAACCCCATGCACACAAACCACATATGCAAATCAATTATACTCGACGTTTCGAACTCAATGGAACCATCAAAACACGTGTAACATCCCAAAATTTTCAAAGTTGAGAATCGAGTCATTCTTTATGGTGAATAAGTTTTGTCTCGAGTGATTCAAATTTTCTTAGAAGATTAAGGTCGCTAAAATTCCATTGCATAAAGGTGAGTTGGAAATTTTCCTTCCAATTGAATTTCTCTATGAGATTATTCTTTGGTCAACTTCAAATAACCATAACTTTCAGCACATAAAGATTTAAGTGGCCTATGAGTTATCAAATCAAATATCTTTGTGTCCTATTTCCAACGCCGTTGAGTTTGCTAAATTCTGAGTTCAGATGAAGGAGATATGCTCGTTTGAGTGCAGCTTGTCTAGTTAAGAAAATTCATCCGTTTTTAAGAGGGGTATTTTGGTATTTTCGTTACCCCCACTAGCCTAGCTCGTTTTCGCTAATTTTTTAGGGGTCTAAACTTATTGGAATCAATTTAGTCATTCCTAAACACACTTAAGGTTTTTAAGAGGAGTTCAAGAGGAGAAAAGAAGAACGTTCAAGATTCTTGCGACCTTTGAGGATTTTTGCCAAGTATTTAATTCTTTCAAGGTATGTAAGTTTTCATAGCGATGGGTTAGTTCACCCTCACGCCAATCATGAGTTTCCTAATTGAATTCGTCCATGAGATTTCGTGTATTGATTTTTTGATGAGTTTTCTTGAAGTTTTGTTCTTCATTCTTTATTAATGAAGTTTGATGAGTTCTTGAGGCGAGGGTTTTGAGTTTGAGGGTTGATCTTGAGGAAATTTGAGTAGAATTTTTGTTATTGATGTTGGGTTTACGATTCTAAGGAAGTTTGGAAGAAATCAATCGAGTCTAGCTGAATTAGGATAAAAAAATTGAGAAGAAGAATTTTGTCGGAACATCCTGGAATTGGGTTGGGGCGGCGCATCAGTAGTGTGCCCAATCAGACCCCTAGTAAATGGAGGCCTAGCGTGATGCGCTAGAAGTGCACCTAATCAGACCCCCAGTGAATGGAGGTTTGGCACAATGCGCCAATCAGACCCTCAGAGGTCTAGCGCGACGTGCTACCGTTGCACCCGGAGTGTCATACCACTTTCCCTTTCTGTTCCCTTCCGTCTTTCATCTTGTATACTATCCTTCCAATCGTGTATTCATTTCCCTATTGATATTAACTATCCTAAGCTTCATTAATCCTTGAGAGATCCTTCATATCCTAATCATAACTCTTAAATCTTCATTTCAAATTAAATCATATATTAAGAGTAAAGTTTGAGAAAACCTTTGAATCCCTTTTTGAGAAGTCTTTTGCAACTAATTCTAACTTGTTTCAAGACTTGAGTAAATGAGTATGATAATGAGAAGAGTTGTATTCATGAGTCTACTTTGTTATTGAGATCTTTGAGCTGAGTCGTTCATGCCCATAATTATGCATGAACTCCATGAATTGAGTATCCTTGATGAGGAGTACTATTGTTGAGTTATGAGTTCCGAGTTCGTGAGTCTTGAGTTCTGAGTAATGAGTTTCCATATTGATATCAAGATCCTTGAGTTGAGTCGTTCATGTCCATAATTCCACATGAACCCTATGAATTTAGCTATAAAATTTTGAGAAGCTTTTTAAAATCAACACTTGAGTTCTTAAACAGAGTTTTGAGAAAGTAAATAAGAGTTTTGAGAAAAGAGTTTCTAAAACATGTCTAGTATGACAATCGAGTATGCTATTAATGTATGATCAGTATGGTATCTAGATATACCATCAATGTTTACGTAGTATGATTTCCGAGTCATCAATGATCATATTATAATATGATTTTGATATATTTTTGAGAAAGAGTTTTCAAGTATGAGTTGAGTAAGAGTATAAGGGGACTATGTATTCCCAGAGGTATCAATTTTTACATCGATAAAAGAGAAATTGAGATTTCTAAATGAGTTATGAGTTCAAAAGATATTTCAAGAGCAGTTACCTCTTTTAAGAGGGTAGTTTGAGCAATTATCTCAAACCAGAGGAAGAGTTATGTTTTTAAACATATGAGCATGAGTATATATTATTGGGAGTAGTACTGAGCATCGATATGGAGATGAGTTCAGACAACTCAAAATCCTCATAAACCATGTATGCCAACATGGGTAAATGGTCATACTTTTTAGATGATTCATTATTGCTTTTAAGCATAGCTTAGTGGATCCACTTAGTTGAGGATGTCCTATACTCCGGCAGGGTATAGGACAGTTCTGGCAGCGTGGGCAAGACGTTGTATAATCATGTAGCTCATAGTGATGGTTGTCGGTTAGAGAATCTCCCAAATAAGAGTAATGAGTTTATTATTGTATTTTCGTACATTTGAGTTATTATCTACTGTTTTAAAAGTTTCATGTATATAACATCTTTTATTGTTGCTTCTTGAGTTGAGTATCTTGAGTTTAAATTGAGTATCTTAAGTTGAGTTGAGTATTCTTGAGTCGAGTTGAGTATTCTTGAGTCATATTGAGTTGATACGAGGTGAGTATGTCTTCCTTATTTGAGTTCGAGCTTATACATATGTTGCAGAGTTCCCCTTACATGCTCGTACATTCCATGTACTGACGCCATTTGTCCTACATCATTTCATGATGCAGATACAGGTATTCAGGATCATCAACAAGCATTTCGTTGAGGTCATGTGATATTCCAGCCAGCTTTGATGAGCCTTCTTATATTCCGAAAGACTTCACTTTTACCTTACAGTTAGTTGTTTTGAAATATCGTGGGTCTTATCCCGATATCCTTTTGTAATAGTAGAGGATTAATAGATAGACAGAGTTGAGTAGTTTTCTGTATTTACTTTCTCTTGAGTATTGTACAGACTTTTTAAAAGGTTCAGTATTTGAGTTCAATGAAATTTAATTTAGTTTTAAGCTTATGTATGCTTGAGTTAGTCTTCCGCTTGTAGTCAGCTAGGATGAAGGTTCACTTGGGGACCAGCAATGGTTCTCGAGTGTCGGCCACGTCCAGGGTGTAGACTCGGGTCGTGATAACACGAATACGAGGTCTCCTTGACCCAACATCCATGGAAATCACAAGAAACTAACTCAACACATAAAAAGGCTAAAACAAGCTCGAGATCTCTCAAAAATCAATCAAGACCTCACCTAGGCCTAAAATTATCTCCCAAATCCATCGTAACTCTTGAATTCTGATCCGAGCATTCGAACCCCGAATGTTGACCAAAGTCAACCCAAAGGGTAAAATTCCATAATTTCACAACTTAGGACCTCAAATCCTCAAAAAGGCTCGGAATCATAAATCGACAACTATCACGGATTAGATTTTACATTACGGGATTGATGAAATCGACAGAATTCCATTCCAACACTTGAAACTTCAAAAGAAATCAAAAATTACTTTCTTAACAACTTAGTCTTTCAAACTTAAAAAAAAAAGTTCAAAACCAACTTTTCAAAACTCAATCAAAGAAGACTCGGGGTCAATCATGAGAGGGCAAAACACTAAATTCACAAAACTTTCCAAAAATGACAGACGGGGTCATTACATATTGCTCATGGGTGTAACTTATTCTTTGGAAGTCCTTAGGCTAAGTCTTAACTCTAAGGCAAGAGTTATAAAACATTTGATAAATCAAGACACAATGTGGTAGTGTCAAGTCTAGCCCATGAAGCGTAACTTGTGTGTTTTGTAGTTCTTGGTCTAAGTCTTGCCTCTAAGGCAAGAGTTATAGAGCATCTCATAAATCAAGATACAATAAGATAGCGTCAACTTTTGCCCATGGAACGTAACTTGTTCTTTGGAAGTCCTTGGGCTGAGTATTGCCTCTAAGATAAGAATTATAAGAGTATCTCATAAATTTCAAACCAAACCGAATATATATAATTTAAAATAGTAAGCATTAAAAAAATTATCTTGAACCCTGACACTTGAATCAAGGGGTAAATTCTATTTTAAAATAGTACAAAATGTATAAATTAGGTAGTTTTTTTAGCCCCATAAATGGAACAAAAAATGAAAAGAAAGAAAAATAATGATAACCGAAAAAAAGGAGAAAACAATTTTACAAAAAAAAAAAAGGAAGGAAAGGAAAACGAAAAGAAAAAAATAGAAAAAGAAGGACAAAAATTAAAATAATTATATAATTTTTAACTTCATATATTTATCCAGACACAAATGATGGGAAAAAATTTTGTATGGTAGAGGAACAACAAACAAAAGTTGTGTAAGGTTCCACTAATTCTTTGACACTTGGATATAGTGGGCCCATTCTTTGACTTTAAAACTCCAAAAATAGGAAGAAATAGAAAATATAATTTAAAATTGACATGACCCAATAAAATTATACAAAATAATATAAATAAAGTGAATTATGGGGTCCACTATACTTTAAGCTCATCATATCCAAAAGAGAAAAAAATCCGGACGTCATTCTTCTTCAACTTCGAACGTTCTTTTTCTTTTAAATTAAAAATTTTATCAAAATTATATCTCTCAATATTAGGAATTGGCAAAAAGAAAATTTGTTGAAATAGTTTTGTCAGAAAATTTGAATATCTAAATACACATATAATTAAATTTATATATATTCGAAATGATGTTCATATTTGAATGAACTTTAATACAATTTCAAAAGTGAAAAATGAGTTAAAAACAGATTATTTTTAAAAAGTAAATAATTTTTATGTTTAAATGGACCTTAAAAGTAGAAGTTAAAAAGAAATGAATTAGGAAGATGAAAAATTTTAAAATACGATAAATGAAAAATGGTTTAATCCTACAGTACAAATACGAATTATATTCGTATTTAAATTTGACTATTAATATCTTAGGTAATTATTTAACCATAAAAAATAAAATATATTTTTATTTATATTATAAAACTGAAGGAGTAATTGAATTGCTTTTCAAATAATTTTAAAAAAAAAAAAACTGACAAGAAAAAAGAAGAAGACAAGACCATGAAAGAGAAACAAAAGGCAAAGAAATAAAAATCAAGAGTGGGTACCATAAATCAGAATATAATTGCAATAAAAAATACTCTCACACAACTAATACAAGTTGTACCTCTACTATGGGAGAGGTACCACTTGTATTAGTTGTGTGAGAGTATTTTTTATTGCAATTATATTTTGATTTATGGTACCCACTCTTGATTTTTATTTCTTTGTCAAAAAAGGCATAGATTCCTCCCTGAACTTGTTTCGAAAAGTCAGTTACACGCTTAAACTATTATGACGACCTATTACACACATTTACTACTTAAAAGTGAATTTATTTACCCCATAAAACTGATGTGAAAAAATAATTTAACAATAAAAATAGGCACGTCAGATTTATTAAAGTTGAAAAAAGTCAAAATTCAATTAAACCCCACTCACCCTCCACATCTCTTCTTCTTCACCCTCACCCTCTTGAGGAAGCACATTTTCTCCTCTTTCTTTTAAGCAAAAATCTATCCTTCTTCCTTCTTCGACTTAATTCTTCTCAGCTTGTTTAGCAAATTACTTATCATCAATCTAAGTTTTGTGAGTTTTGATTTGTGTTTGTTAACAAAGGGTTTCTTAATGTCATCGAGGGGATATAATATTGGGGGTTTCTTAGCCACCGCAGCTATGACGGGCTTTTTGAGTGAATGAGAGAATTTTCCACTCCATGAATCAGCTCCAGATTTTGATTAGTGTTCTTGGCGGTCATTGTTGAAATTTTCTTCTTTGTAATTTTGCTATGGAGAAAATATAATTATTAGAGAATTTTAATAATTAATGAGAGATTAATTAGTGTAAAATATAGTTAACAAAAGAAAAGTTAATTAAAAATAAAAAAGAATATATATTTTTTAATTTCTGACATGGCACTGATGTGGCAGCGAGTATAATACACCACATATTGTGAGAGTGGTGTTACACATCCCAGGGGTAAATAAATTCACTTTTAAATAGTAAAGGTGTGTAATAGGTTATCATAATAGTTTAAGCGTGTAGCTGACTTTTCGGGACAAGTTCAAGGGGGAATCTATGCATTTTCCTTTGTTTCTCTTTCATGGTCTTCTCTTCTTCTTTTTTCTCGTCAGTTTTTCTCTTTTTTTTTAAATTATTTGAAAACCAATTCAATTACTCCTTCAATTTTATAATATAAATAAAAATATATTTTATTTTTTATGGTTAAATAATTACCTAAGATATTAATAGTCAAATTTAAATACAAATATAATTCTTATTTGTATCGTAGGATTAAACCATTTATCATTTATCATATTTTAAAATTTTCATCTTCCTAATTCATTTCTTTTTAACTTCTACTTTTAGGATCCATTTAAACATAAAAATTATTTACTTTTTTTAAAATAATTTATTTTTAACTCACTTTTCACTTTTGAAATTGTATTAAAGTACATTCAAACATGAACATCATTTCGAATATTTTTTGCAAAAATCATTTCGAATATATATAAATTTAATTATATTTGTGTACAGAGATTCAAATTTTCTGACAAAAATATTTCAGCAAATTTTCTTTTTGCCAATTCCTAATATTGAGAGAAATAAGTTTGATAAAATTTTCAATTTAGAAGAAAAACGTTCGAACTTGAAGAAGAATGATGTGCGGATTTTTTTTTCTTTTGGATATGATGAGCTTAAAGAATAATGGATCCCATAATTCACTTTATTTATATTATTTTGTATAATTTTATTGAGTCATGTCAATTTTAAATTATATTTTCTCTTTCTTCCTAATTTTTGGATCTTTAAAGTCAAAGAATGGGCCCACTATATCCAAGTGTCAAAGAATTAGTGATGCCTCACACAACTTTTGTTTGTTGTGCTTCTACCATACAAAAAAAATTCAATATTAAGCTATCTTTAGTATGTGAGGTTTGGAAGGCAATTTAGTCCAAAGATTTTTCATTAAATGAATTGACGATTATTTTTATAAGACTTTTATTAAGGGAAACAAATATCAAGATCAGTCCTATAAGAGTCATTATGAACTTAACCCATCAAGTCATCCTTTGTAGCAAACACTCAGAAATTCCAACCAAATTGCCTTTGTAGACAGTAGTTTCAACACCTCTGAGATATCAAGGAAAAAACTGTATTTACCAATACTCAAGAGGTACTAATACAGCGTCTTGCCTGATGGACATGCATTTTGATTTAAGAGTTCATGAAGTTAGAACTCCACATAAAAGCAAAATGTCACTTATCTTCGTTTTGCTTAGCCACAATACTAAGATGATATTGAAACGAGTCACTGAAGTTCAGTATACATATCATTACTGGCACTGTATAAGAGTTCCAGGTCACATACAATTTCAGCCAATCAAGGAAATTACAGGGTGATATACAATGCAGTCATTTCGCAACACTAGCAATCAACCCATCACCTAGAAGAATAGAGGAATCAAAGCCTCCATCTTTGAACTTTCAACAAAATTACATGCACAGTACGATTCAATTGGACACTGCAGCACTGACTTTTTCCTTCTCGGTAGGTTGAGGCTCTGGATACACGTGAAAAGATGGAGAGTTAGATAGTGAAAAAAGGAAAATGGAGTCATGATCTGATCATCATTAGAGATGCAATAGCTAGGCAGCAAACAATGAATAGTAACAGCATAAAACAGCTGGTGGTCACATGACTAACATGTATGAAATATTGACAGGTGATCTTTATTTTCTTTGTGGATACAAGTGTAATCTATATTTATTCAAGGAAAAAACATCTAAGGAAAACATGCAAACAATTTCTCAATATACGTCTCATGTCAACATTACAATCCACAATGATTAGGGGAAGAGTATAGGATAGAGGTTATGCAATGATGCAATTTATGGGATAAGAGATGGAGTTGTATTTTCCCAATCCAAAGGTGGTAGTTTCGCGTCTTCCCGCCTAAGTGAGGCTAAGTCATTAAAATACATTGTGGTAATGTTTCCACAATGCACTGTGATTGTTTGAGCTCTCTTAAAAAGCCAAAGGGTGCACATCAACAGAGCCATGGTAGGAGTTGAGGTAGGAAAAATATGAATGAAAACCACAAAAGATTAAGGCTTGCAACACGTTGGAAAAACTTCTCTAATAACGATATTCATTCTCTTTGCTTTGCGGGATTGTTATGGCATTGAATACAACTTAGCTTTAGTGGATATCACAAGTACTTTTGACTTTCTACACTAACAGAGAAATTCTTGTTAGGAAAGCATCAAATAACATCTTGATCTTTTAATTCTAGAAGTATCTAGTTGCTATGCCTTGCTTTCCTAACCAGAATTTCTTCACTATTTGTGTAGTTAGGAACTAAAACGGCTTGTCATATCCACTAAAGCTATTTTCATTCATATCTTATTTCAATTACGCAAAAGGTAGGGGGAAAATATCGCTATTATAAGTGTTCTACACGTGTTTGATGCCATCTTTTGTCTTCCAACAATCTAAAAGCTATATTTTTCATCTATACCTAGCCAATGAAAGATGGTGACTAGAATGGGAAATAAGGATGACCTTGAAGTAATAGGAAAACAAAGATCAATTGCCTGTTTCGTCACCCCAGTACAATCCCCCAGCTTTGTTTTCTGGACCATTGTTGTTGAAGACAACAAGATTAAATGCAAGAGAGTGGAAGATTAATCAGGCCATGCATACCACTAAACCAGAATAGAGGCATGCCGCCTCATATATACACCTCTCAGGAACTCCACCATGGTTGTTCAGAGATCTTTTCTGGACGATCCAATTCACGGCTTTGGCCTTTGATTCAGAACAGAGGCACCTCTAACCATGAGATTGAGGGGCTCAAGTCACAAATGGGGAGTGAGGAAAGCTACTGGTGGCCCCTGCGGAGGGGTAATTTGAGCAGGAAGAGAGTATCATATCCAAGCAACAGAAAAGACGGAAACCTTGTAAATTCATGTAGAAAAAAAGAGTTTGCTGGAGCATAAGAAAACCTCAAATTTGATGGATCAATCCTACACAATCTTTGGAAACAATAAAAGGGGGAGAAATTTCAAAATCTTCTTCTATGCCTAGAAAACATATAGAGGATTTTACTCATGTTGATAAAACCCCTGTGACCCAAACCGACAGTTTTGATCTTCATTCTAGTGAGCCACTACATAACGGATTAATGGAAGCACAATTTGGGGATAAAGAAACATGAATGAGGGGAAAAAAAGATGAAAAAGATAAAACACACTAGTCCAGTTACAGAGGCTCCACCTCAGAATCAATCTCAGGCTGGAGCTCTTCTTGTAGCTCCAAGTAGAGGAAGAGCAGAATACATAAAAACATCACTTGTATAGAATTTTTTTAATACAAAAAGGAAATGAATGTAGCTATTTGTAACACTTGTCAACTCTGTTCAAACATGAATCTGGCAGAGGGGTGGGCAGGATGGGGACACTTGAACAACCATAACAAACAGGTGTGGATAGAAACTAGGGCGGAGGCCATCCTTCGCACGGTCCTGCTAATCCTACTGTGTCTAGCAGTTCTAAATTTATCCAACAACAAATAAACCTTAAGATGGGAGGTTTACATTTGTCTGATAGATTCAAAGATCATAATGAATCACTTCTTCCAGAATAATTTTCAATGAATAAAGGATGCTCAAACATCAGAATCGCCTTCTTTTTTACTTATTCTGTTTGGCTACTGTTTTCATTAAAAAAAGAAGTTCAGCTTCTGTTTGGCAGAATCAAAAGGATATTTTTTTCCAAAATTTCGTTTCAAGCTTTTCACGCTTAACAGAAAATATTTTCAATTAACAAAGGATGAATCTTACTTTTTTTTCCTTTCAGAAATCTTGTTCAAGGATCTCTACCCCACAAAAGTAGGGATAAAGTATGCATACATCTTGCCTCTCCAGACCCATTTGTGTCATTGCATAGGGTATGTTGTCATTGTTGTTGTTGTATTTCAAAGAGAAATTTGGGGCTCAAGACCAACAATAAAAAAAACAGTTTTTCAAAGGATACAAAACCTTAAGACTCGCTAAAATAGTTTAAAGACTAATCCTTGTCTTGATAGTTATAAAGTAAAGTCTATCGACCTATAAGTTTGGGAGTTGAATTAATATGTTTAGTTCAAAGTCAAATTTACAGGTCATTTAAGTAATAACACAATTACAAAAATAGTTAATCTATTGATTAATAGAGTAATTAAGTGCTACATAAATTGTTTTACGAAACCACTTTTAACTATCATTTTACAAACAAGTTTTACTTTAGCCACAAAATTTGTCTTAAACTCTGTAGGTAAACCTCTTTGCGAATTTCTCGAGATGCCAATCACCTTCCTCAGTAAATCACTTGAATCCTTACCCTTTCTCTGGTTTGCAAACACATTTAAGGTTTAAACACCTTTCTTTCAAAAAATGTGTTCCTAATTCCCGAATTGAAATTAGGTGACAACTATGTGTTATTCCACAAATAGCCACGTTATTGAACATTGTTAAACGAGTTTAAAATCAGGTCGTAACACCTATCAGGTGCTTGTAAGCAAAAGGAATTTACTTCTAGCCACAAGAACAAAAGTTCAACGTCACAAGTATCATCTAAAGGTAGCCTCAAAAGTCTAATAATAAAGAAGCTAGTGGTAGTAAATGCTTCAAACGTCAAGATTAAAAGAAGCAAACTTAAGCACAAAGCTTTATATTAACAACACAAGATGATTTGAATAAAAGGTATTAGAGAAAATACTGCATGTATTGGTATGCTTGTTTGGTAAGTTTTCAACCTATGTCAAACTAATACACCCTATTTGGTATTATCCTCAGTATAATAATACATACCAAACCATGGTATTAGCAATACAAAAAAATTTAATACATGCATAAGCATGATTAAAGATACAACTGTCCATGAAAATGTATAAAACTAAAGAATGTGGAGGGTATATTGTAAGCAAACAATTTTTTTTAGAAATTATACAATATATGTTATTTCTAATACACCAAACCAAGTAGTGGATAACGAATAATCCAAGCATAACTAATCCTTGTATTACTAATACACCCTATTCAACACTATTTTTTTACACCCTACCAAATGACCCTTAGACCTTTAAATAGGCTCACATCATAAGTGGTTTTACTTCAAGGATCAACGTGGGACAAACCTCACTAAAGATAAAGATGAAAATTATACCATTCAAAGATGAGAATGACAAGTTATCGAATTATCATATGACAAGTTGCATCCATCATCGTATGATAAGTCTGCATTAACAAGTGACAAGCTTTTACGTTGGACTTTCGGAGATGAAAGCTGTTTGCCGTCAATCTTCGAGTCTCCATTATGTTCTTCGTAGTATGAAGACAAATCAGCACCTACAGGTAGTTCAATTTTATAGGCATTGCCATTTATATGCTTCAAGATTCGAAGATGGCCATTTGCTCAAGGTGATAGCTTCTTGCGACACTTAGGAAAACGTGTTTTCCTCGAGTGAATCCATACTAAAGTTTAATTGAAAATAGTTTTTTCAGGAGCTTGTTGCTTGCTTTTCAATGGTCTATCGAGCAATATCATCGCAAACTTCCTCGTGAAGCTTCTTGATCTCCTCGGTCTGTTCTTCAGCATTAGCAGTGAACTCACAAATAGTTGGCAATGGGGCTTTTTGCGACGAACAACCTCAAATGAAAATTTTGAATTGTTTGACTCAAAGATTTATTGTAAGAATCTCTGCTTGTGGCAGACAGGATCCCATGGACAAAATGCATTTTCCTATCAATCCTAGCCTTAGTCGACAAAGTTAACCTAGTACCTGTTGGTGGTGGAAAGTGGTAGGTATTCCGTGGAATTAGTTGAGGTGCGTGAAAGTTGCCCGAACACCACAGTCATAAAAAAAAAAATGGCAATAAATTTTCCAAGATTTTGTTTATTACTTCCCTTTAACCATCAACCGGAGATGACTTGATAAGCTAAACAACAAATGATTTCCACTTTTCCTCCACAAAGTATGTCAAAAATGACTTGTGAACTTTGCATCTTAGTCCGAAGTGATAGTTTTCAAAATTTCATGAAGGCGGACACTCTCTTTTAAGTATAAATAAACAATATGAGAAGCATCAACAGACTTCTAAGATAGAACAAAATCAGCCATTGTCGAGAATCTATCAAATCCTTGTTTGATGTCATCAAACATGCCTATTATAGAGTCATTCCTTCATTGAGTCATCGGCAATCCTAAAACAAAATCCATGCCCACATCTTCCCAAGGAGCTTCAAGATTAGGCAATGACTTATACATACCTATCTTTAAATTTCACGTCATTACTAAATGGAAAATACAATACTTTTGACTCGTTCCATCTTGGGGCAACTAAAGTTTTCTTTTATAAGAGCTAAAATGTTATCCCTTCCAAAGAGTCCGACCAATCCTCCATTATGAGCTAGTCGTCGAGCAACACAACTCACAAAATAAGCCTAATCATCATCATGAAGCTTGGAGTGGGTTTCTTTAAGCTTTCATGTTCCATCTCAAGCATAAATTTGGTGCGTAAAATAAGGAAGGTGGTGCCTTAAGTCTTTGTTCTACTTTGTTAACAGCCCAAAAGCTTGTCACTTATTGATGCAACAACTTATCAAATGATGAATCAAAAGTTTGTCATTTTTTCATATGATGATTCAGCAGCTTGTCATCCTTAATTTTTTTCGTTCTTATGCTCCAATTATTGCATTATTTCGTTTTCATTACTCCTGTTTGTTGTGTAACAAACCATTTCACTTTAATTTGTTGTTGTTATTGCTCTCATATATGTATCCCTTTTCAAATATTTGGCAGTCCTTATTTAAATTGAGGGCACCATCTCTATCTCTATGAGGTAAGGATAAGGTTTGCATACGCTTTACCCTCCTCAGACTCTACTTGTAGGATTACAATGGTTTTGTTGTTTATCTTGATGAGATCAATCATCATCCTTATCTTTAATAATAACTATCACACATTTTTTCTTAAACTAAATCACTTGAGATAAAAGCCTAGTTAAAGGCCTTAGAAGTCTTAATGTGAATAACATTGTATTGAATTATAAAGCTTTGTGCTTTAATATGCTTATTTTAAGAGAGAGTGTTTCCTCTTAAGTAAGTGAGTTATCCTTCGAAATGGTCGACCAAGGTTGCCTTGGGTATTTCTAACCTCATTAATACCCCCAACGTTTAGGCATCATGTTCATTTCCATGTACATAAGACAACAATTAAAGAAAAACAAATATCAAAGCCTTGTCGAACACTAAGGTTGAACCTTTCCATTTCCGTACACTCCAATAACATCTATAACCGAGGAATTAAGTATAACAAGTAAGTTAATTCTGGACTTACCAAGAAGACTGAAAAAAAAGAGAAATATGATGGTCTTACTTGATATGAGTGCCTTAGGTCTGGTTTTAAAAAGAATCCTTTGACGAATTACTCCAATAACGTCCAACTCCACCTTTGATGAATTGATGTCACCCTTCTCTTCTTCGGTGGAAAGTTTGATTTTCTTCAATACTAACATTGGTTTTTTCAAGGGCACCTTGGTTCCGGTCAACTCATGATATCCAACAGTAAATGTATAATTTTCCTTTTAAAACAAAAAACAGGCAGAAAATAAAAAAACTGAGATTCCTAAAATTTCATCCTTCAATCAACAAAAAAAAATAAAAAATTAATCATCTCATGAGTAAATTGACAACAAAAAAAGGATAGAACATAGAGTTGTAAGTGAAAAACCTGGGATGTGGGGCGGCAGAGAGTGCCAATTCGAAGATTTTGGAGTCGATCTTTGAAGGAGGGTTGGGCTTCAACAACACCTTGAAGCTCTAGAATTACCCATTCCGGGCATTTCTCCTCTCCGCAACTGCATTTAACCTGAATCTGCATTTTAATTTCTATCAAACAATAACGATGAGATGTTGCTTTCTCTTTTGAGATCACTGAATAACCTCAAGAATGGGTCCAAGGGTTATGGCGGGAAAGTGAGAATTGGCTTTGGCGGGAAAGCTTGTGGCATACATTAGAAAGGTAAAAAAAGATTTGAGCAACTTAAACAAATAGCCACTATAATAAACTTAATTATGCTTCATAACTATAATTTGCATATTTACGGGTTGTAGCTATAGTTTAAGCTGTCTCATTTGTATAATTCGCATGTTTGTATAATTCTCAGGTACATTTGTATAATTCAGTTATTTTTGTATAAATTCGAAATAACGAATTTATACAATTACAAACATCAGAAGTGCAAATAGTTATACAAATTCTGAATTATACAAAAGTTATACAAATTATATTATACAAATTATGAATTATACAAATAAGTGAATTATACAAAACTAAAAAGCTGAGCTGTGTAATTATAGCTAAAAGTAAGCCGCGAATTATAATTAAGGTAAACTATAGTTATATTAAGTAATTAACTAGTATATGTTTGTTTATACGTGTAATTTTCCCAAAATATTTCATCTTTTTTTTCTCTCTCTCACTTGGGCTCATTTGTTGGGTTTTTTACAACCCACGCCCCACAGGCATATGCAGTGAGGGGGTCACAGGTTCATGTGAACCAGGCTTCCCTTTCACATTCAATAAGGAGATAATAGGTTTATCTTTATAAAAAAAATATAGATGTGTGAACTCATATTCAAAATATCATATAAGGCGATGATGATTGGACGCAATTATCAAAGTGAGGTTAGAATTTTAACTCTTTTTTAATGATAAGAACCTAAATGTCAAATCTATCAAATTTGTATCTTAGATTCATAGTGAACCTATCATCTCAAAATCTTGAATACACTTCTGACTCATCCGACATGACCTTAATTCTTTCTCCAAATTTATTCCCACACTAAAGAATTGACCTTAACATCTAACCATAATTTAAGAATCACCCGACACAACCTCATACGTAAATGAAGAATAGTTTGAGTCTTAACTTAAAAAAAAATTGGGGTGTAACACTTGTACATGTGACACCAGGTTTTGGGGAAGGTTGTGTTATGTTATGATTTCCACATGCTTATGTTATGTTTAGTTCTTACTTTCTTTCGCAATTACCCTTGTCGAGTGTTGTTTAGGCCAGCACATGTCTTTGTGGGATAAGGCATATCCATCAAGCTCAATTTTTGGGTCGTGACATAAATCACTTATTACATAAACAATCAATCAGGATTGGTGCCATCTGACGCCTTTTTAGTTATAAAATTACTTCTTCTTCCTCTGTTTCTTCTTCTTCTTCTTTTGTTGCTTATTCTTCTGCTTCTACGTCGCTTATCCTTCTTCCTCTTCGTTGCCTTTCCTCCAACTCCTCCTCCTTCGTTATCCTTTTTTTAAAAAATTGATTTACCGCAAATGTGAATAATTTTGAGTGAATTATATATAAAAGACTCAAAACATCAACAAGATTTCATATCTAAAACTCGGGACTATTTAGAGGTGATTTCAAGTTGATCGTGATTGAATAGTCAATGTATAGTTAAGCTATATTCGATTTTTTGAGTGTATCATAATGTATAATCAGTGTATACTTCATGTATATGTATAAGATATTGTACAATCAATGTATATTTTCTATGACTTTTAATAAACTATAGTGTATAGTATATATTTTCTATAACTTTTTGGCTATTTTTTATTTAATAAAGCATGACTATATTTTGTAAACTAATTACTTTATTGTATATGTTTGAAACTAGCCATATTCTTTTCTCTTATTTTGTGCATGAACTCCCCTAATTAATTGAGTCCGATGGACTCTCCTTCCACACCATTTTCTTAGGTTGGGATAATGGGCCCAACACATATATCTTTCTTTGAGGAGGATATGTATATGCACACCTTATTATTATCTTGCGAAGATAGAGATACTATTTTTGAAAGATCCTTGATTCAAATGCAACAATTTCAAATATAAAGAAGAAGAAAATAGTGATGAAAACATAACAACTAAAAATAAAAAAATTACATAAATACACAACTTAAGATATCATAGTCTCTAAAATTTCTTACAATTTTAAAAAAGGGATAATGCACAAGTACTCCCTAGACTATAATCAAAATCTCAGAGACACACCTTAACTAAACTAAGGTTATATTACCCCCGAACTCATTTTTTATTTTTTTTTATAATTTTGTACACATTTTTGGCTTATGTGACATCCAAACATCTCTCACACGCCTCAACTACGTGGAGTCACAGAGCGTGCCACATAAGCCAAAAGCCATATAAAATTACAAAAAATGAGTTCGGAGTAATAGGACCTAAGTTTAGTTAAGGTGTGTCTCTGAAATTCAGTCATAGTCTAGGGGGGGTACTTGTGCCTTATCCATTTTTAAAAATTATAAACATCCCATCTTGGATATATCCCTCTCATTAAATATGTATCATTTGCAATGTATAGCATAATTAAGGAATGTATCCGAGAGCAATAAAAAAATTAAAATTTTTATAATTGGATAAACTTTCGAAATAGAATGTAATTAGGCTCAAATGTATGGGATTTCTATATTTTATACTTGCCTCAAAGTCCAATAATGAGGGAGTATGCAACAGTAGTACCAAGATTGGTAGAATTGGGCCGAAACCCCAATACGTTTTTTTTTGTTTCTCTGTTAGAATTGATTTAAATTTGAGTTTTGTTTTGTTAATTTCCCGCTTTGAGGTATTCTTTGTTGGTAATGGCTTTCTAACATTTTATTCAACTTAGAATAATCCTTCTAACTTCTAAGAGTTCGAATTTATCCAGTTTCGCTATGATAAGAGTATTGCCTTCAAGTATCGTCCTTGCAATTGTTAATTGAATTTGATTTAATTAAGCAAATTTTAGTTTTTATTATAAAATTAAGCTCAGAATAATATAATATAATATAAAGATAAGAAGATAAGAAATGAAGATGAAAGAGAAAACGTTTCTTCTTATTCAAGTGTGTCTTCCAAATGGTGAATGATATCTCTATTCATAGTGTTGAAATATCACTCTCAAAGGTCACCAAACTAGTAGATACATAGTTATCCAAAAAGATTATTTATCGCCTTGGAAGTATACATACATGAATTCAATTAATTCTTGAATAAATTAAATGGACAATCCACAATCAATGAATTTATATCAATTTTGAGATTAACTAGAGAATTATTTATATTTTTTTCATAGTTAGTGGTTAATTTAATATAGATATTTAGTAATTGGGTTGATTTTTTTAATTTAAAATCTCAAAGAATTATTTTGAAACTTTAACATTTAATTTATCTTACGCCACGTGCATTCCTGAATTTTTTGATAAATAATTGCTATCTTTATATGATTTGACTATCATATAAAGCAACATTGTATGGCAATAACTCTTTATGAAAATAGATAATATATTTGGATTGAATCCGTATTTTGATCATATGAATGTACTATATGTCTTTAAAAACATGATAACAATTGTTAGAATATATAAATTTATATCAAGGTTTAATTTGTAATATGCAATTGATTTTATTTTAATTTCTTTGAGCAAATAATCTATTACTTTTGAAAATTCTTTAAGAGTTCTAACTCAAATCATGCAAAACAATATGAAAGATTATGATTTTCATAAAAATATAACGATAAACAAAATCATTTTTGTATCCTTCTTTAATGGATATTCATAAGCTGATTAAGTCATATTTGCCTCAGTATCTTAACTACAAGTCAATAAGCTTACAATTACCTAGATAAATTATTCTCGATTTTAATTATTTCTCCTTTGGCAAGATTAATTTTTTAATTTTAAAAAAATTCTCAAATACTAAAATCTGACCCAAATTTTAATTTTTTTAGAACTTGAAAACTGAGGATGTTTGTCAAATATATTTGTCAAGTAATAATAAGTTATATGGCCAAATACTTTAGAGCCCGTTTGGATAGGTTTAAAAGATAGCTTTTAAGTAAAAAATATAAAGTCACACTTAAATGACTTTTAAGTCAAAAAATAAAAAAGTAGGGGAAAACCTACTTTTGTTTTTTCAACTTATTTTAAGTCATTTTAAACTTACTTTAAGTTATTTTTAACGTTGTCAAACACTTTCTAACTTATTTTAAGTTATTTATATTTGTCAAACACTTCGAGAAGTAAAAAATTAACCTAAAAGTAGGTTTTTCCTACTTTTAAGCCAATCCAAAATCAAACCTACTTTTAAGTCGGTTTTTGACTTCTGAAAGTGTTTGACAAATATAAAAACAACTTAAAATAAGTTAAAAAGTGTTTGACACGGTTAAAAATAACTTAAAATAAGTTAAAAACCAAAAGTAGGTCTCCCCTACTCTTTTTTTTTTTTGGTGTCCCCTACTTTTTATTTTTTGATTTAAAAGTTATTTAAGTTTGACCTTTTATTTAACTTGAAAGTTAATTTTTTTAAACCAATCCAAACGGGCTCTAATTCTCAATTTTCTTTTCAAGTTTTTTACCCAATTTATCTGTGGCCAAACGGCACCTTAGAAAAGTTATTGTGTAAACTAACGGGCAAAAGGGCAAAGCGCTAGAGAAATAAAAGTTATTCTGTGTACGGATTATTCCAATTTCCAACAAGTCTACAACTCGTAAAATAAATTTTTTAAAATAAATATTTGGATTTTTTTTAATTTTATATATATATATTTTATTTTTATTTTTTTTAATCAAATTTTGGACCGTAGTCCATTTTATTCATAAAAATCTATGGACTCAAAAGAAGCCCATTTAGAATAGAACAAAATAGGAAGCAATATATACACAATCGGTCCAAAAGTGACCAACAAAAATGTCCTAATAAGGGATTCCTAAATTGGTCTCTGTTCTCTTCCTCCTCCCTTTTTTCCTTTTCCACCGCAAACAATATCCATGTCTGCCTGACCTGAGTTTCGGCATCCTCCTTTTCTTTATCATCATCATCAAGTGGAGGTCGAATGTTCTTTGAACAGCTATCACAGGTATGCCTTTTCTCATTTCCTCTTTGTTCCAATGCTTTTGTCTTACCCATTCCTTATGTAGATACAACCATTGGTGATAAACTCGAAGGGAAGTTCCAATCGTGTGCCTTCTTAGCTCCATGTAAGCTCCTTTTTTTTTTTTTTCTCCCTTTTTTCTACTTCTGCTCTTCCTCTGATCACGTCTCCTTCTCAGTTGTACCCAAAATTGGGATACCCAGATTGCTCCCTCATAGCTTCGTAATTTTCTCCTAGCTGTGCACCAAGGCCGCTTTGCAGATCCGGTTCCATGATTTTAATTTTATATTTATCCTTTTAATTTACATTTTTTTAGACAAATTACACTACTTTAAAAAAATAACAAAAAGGACAATAGTGAAAAATATTGTTTAAAAAATACTTAAATCTCTTCGTCTAGTATAACTTGTCACATACTACATAAGAAACTATAAAAAATAAGTATATAAGTATTTATTAATTTATTTTTTTAAATCTTTTTAATACTTTTGTATATGTGCCTTAGCCATTCATACAAAAAATAACCATAAGTTTTTTTTTTTTTTTTATAAAAAGTTTGCAATATTTATATCTTCAAAAAGAATTAATTTAATGGAAGAATAAAAATAGTTAATTAATTTTATAAATTAACAAAATAATTTGTGATATATATATTTTTAGTAATTTGAACAAGTCCTATGAAATTGAGGGAGTATCAACTTACTCAAAACTGAAATTGTTGTTGCGTGGAAAGTGGAAAACCAAAAAGGCATTTGAATAACCGCATCTCAATGGAGTTTCGGAATTCATATTAGAGTCGATCAAATTTGAATTTGTGCCAGAAAGTCTCACATTAGGAGGCTCTCTAACAAAAGTGATTTTGTACTTAAGAGGATTCAAACTCGAGACTTTCGATTAAAGACAAAGATGACTCCGTACCAAAAAGGTCTCAAACCCGACATCATGAATGAATACTTACTTCTCCCCATAACCCTTATTGGTATAATTATTATAGCAGGTTTCATTTGTGTAATTATTTAACATTGTGCCTACTCAACACATGGTTTTTTGGTTGAAAAAAGGATAATTGGTCAAGTTATAAGCCTATTTAGGTTTTAACAAAATTCAAAAAATTAATCACCAATCAAAAGCAAAAGAAAATTATAGCAAAAATAATTTTCTCAAAATAAAGAGAAAGGGTCAAGATAAACGTCAAATTTAAGGAGAAGAAAAAGGGAATTTATAATGTGATCAACCACCCAAAGTTATAATGTAAATTGCATTACAAAATAGAATAAGGGTGAAGCTGCTGATCAGTGTATATTCTATGTTGCTTCATGGTTACGAATTGATCGGGAACCTTAATAAAATCCCGTCAACAAGACAGTGAAGCTCCTTTCATTTTGAAAATACGGAAACCTAATGTTCTCAACGATCCAGATATGTAATATGCAAAATTGCATTACAGATCAAATTAAAGGATAAGTTGAGTGTACATTCTATATAGCTTCATGGTTACGAATTGATCGAGAACCTTAATCAATCTCGTCAACAAGACAGTGAAGCATTAAATATTAACCAAAAAAATACTACAACACTTAACCAAAAAAATTCAACAAGGCCAGATCTGGAGATCAGGTCTTCTTCTAGACCATATCGATATATATTATGGTAAAGTGAAGTATAAAGTCTCTTTATATAGAAGTTATATTCGATTATATTTTTGACACGCGTAACCATATTGAACGTAAAATCCTCAGTGTTATCTTTTCTTTTTTCACGTTTCTCTTTTTGATTTATCCTTTTGAAAAGACGTGAAGAAAGAGGGAAAGGAATGAAAATATGACTAACAGAATATCACTTAATTAGGGATGTAAATAATGCATTTGGTTTGGTATATTATTTATATTTTATTTTTAAGTTATAATATATAACTAAGGCTTGTTGTATACTCATAATATTAAAATACACTCTTGTTAATCATTGTAGATTGTGATATCTCGTTCGAACAATAGTATCTTATAAAAATTCAACTATTATATAGTATTTGTTATAAAATAACTAACTAAAATTAACACACTAAAAAGGACAACTGAGAGAGTAGTATATTTCAATACGTATCTCTTTCTTTGTAAATGTAATGGCTATTTATAGCCAAAAGATGACTTACAAATGTATAACTTCGCCATTTTAATTGGTCAAGTGATGGTGGCCCTCCAATGGGTTAGTCCCACATGGCATGAGCCTTGGCTTTACACCATTACAAGTGATGTAAGTCTTCAAATTGTTGTGGCCCACATGGCATCCATATTTGCTTTACAACACTCCCCTTGGATGTCCATGTAAAAGAAAAGTTGAAGGAAAAAATATTCACAGACATACATAATACACATTGCTTGCTGCTTCATTAAAAACCTTTCTAGGAAAACTCAGTGGGACAAAACCTAGACTAAGGAAAAAAGAGTACAACATGCATTTTACTCCCCCTAATAAAAATCACGATTCAGATGATTAAGTCTTCGCATTCCAATCTTGTGTACCATCTTCTCAAGAGTTGAGGCTGGTAAAGATTTGGTGAATAAATCTACTAGATTATCACTTGAACGAATTTGTTGTACATCAATATCACAGTTCTTCTGAAGATCATGAGTGAAGAATAATTTTGGTGAAATGTGTTTCGTTCTATCTCCTTTTATGAAGCCGCCTCTTAGTTGAGCTATGTATGCAACATTGTCTTCAAAGAGCATTGTGGGTACCTTGACATCACACTTCAAACTACATCTTCTTAACCATACACATTCTCTACTTGCTTCATGAATAACTATTATCTCAGCATGATTTGAAGAAGTAGCGACAATGGACTGCTTTGTAGATCGCCATGATATAGAAGTACATCTGTATGTGAACATATAGCCTGTTTGAGATCGAGCTTTATGTGGTCAGATAAATAACCTGCATTAGCATGACCAACAAGATTTGCACTATCTTTGTTAGTATAAAAGCGACTCATATCACTAGTCCCCTTTAGATATCGCAATATATGTTTAACTTCATTCCAATGTCTTCGTGTAGGGGAAGAACTATATCTTGCTAATAAATTAACAGAAAATGCTATGCCAGGTCTCGTAAAAATTAGCAAGATACATAAATGCGCCAATTGCACTAAGATAAGGTACTTCAGGACCAAGAGGTTCCTCGTTCTCTTCTTGAGGTCGGAATGGATCTTTACTCACTTCAAGTGATCGGACAACCATTCAAGTACTTAATGGATGTGCTTTGTCCATGTAAAATAGTTTCAAGATTTTCTCAGTATAGGCAAATTGATGGATGAAGACCCCGTCTGCTAAATGTTCTATTTATAGACCAAGACAAAGTTTCGTCTTTCCAAGGTCTTTCATCTCAAATTCTTTCTTTAGATATTCAATTGCCTTTTGGACCTCTTCTGGAGTTCCAATGAGATTAATGTCATCAACATAAACAACAAGAATAACAAACCCCGATATTATTTTCTTAATAAAAATACAAGGACAAATGGCATCATTTATATAATCTTGTTTTATCAAGTACTCACTGAGGCGATTATACCACATGCGTCCTGATTATTTTAAGCCATATAATGACTTTTGTAATCTGATTGAGCACATTTCTCGAGATTTTGAACTATATGTTTTAGGCATTTTAAATCCTTATGGAACTTTCATATAAATTTCATTATCAAGTGAACCGTAAAGATAAGTTGTAACCACATCCAATAGATGTATTTCAAGATTTTCATGTACAATTAAACCGATGAGATATCAAAAAGTTATTACATCCATAACCGGTGAATATGTTTCTTCATAGTCGACACCGGGTCGTTGAGAGAATCCTTGTGCAACAAGTCGTGCCTTGTATCTTACAATTTTATTTCTCTCATTTTTTTTCCATACAAAGACCCATTTATAGCCAACGAATTTAACATCACTAGGCGTTTGGACTACTGGTCCAAAAACCTCACGTTTAGCAAGTGAATTCAATTATGATTGAATTGCCTCTTCCCATTTTGGCCAATCACATCTTCATCGACATTCTTCGACAGATAAGGGTTCAAGATCATTACTGTCTTGCATATTGTTAAGTACAATGTTATATGCGAAAACATTATCCACTATAATTTTTGATCGATCTAAATGATGTTTACGTAATCAAGACACAACTTTCAATACAAGTGTCTACGATCCTGCAATAGTATAATAACCCAACCAATGGTTGGGGTCGAGTCCCACGGGAGTGGTGATGAAAATTAATAGAAAAATAAAATTAAGTTCTAATTAGTCATAGCTAAAAATATTGTCGAATATAAACATGCTAAATCTAAGGAGGGTGACGCAAGCGTCAATTAACAATGGGGTTTTTTCACAAGTAAACAAAAAACAACAAAACAAGTGAAAATAAAGAAATATACTAATATGAAGACGGGATTCTTGGAATGTGATAGGAATACGGGATATACTAAATCATTGGGTACATGTTTTTGGTAGTAAATTCATTGAATGTTTGTGACTAGGCTAGACTATAGTGGGGGTAGATTCTCTCTCGAGCAACTTACCCCAAAACAACTTTGTTTCTCTCGAACACCGAGTTGCCGCTTTTAAGCACAGCCTCCGCCTTAGCCCACTCACTCTCTCTAGCTGAGTGTGTGGGAATGAGACTAGGGTTCACTCTCTCGAGATGAACCTCATGCCGACCCACTCCCACCGACCATCAATTTAGTAGTCTTAATTTTACGACCTCTCTCTCGAGCAAGACGAAAACACAAAGGTGAAATCGTATTTGCAACTACAATTTCATTAAGTTCCACCATAACTACTAAACTAAATCACATCAAAGCAGCAAATAAATCACCAACAAGCAAGACCCAACAAATAATCTAACCCATATTCACAAAATCACACCCCAAGAATTGGGATTTTAGCTACACATGCTAAAAAGATAGAAATTTATACCAATATGAGTTTGCATTCAAATGGGTATGGAGATTTAAGTCTCAAAACAAGTCAAGAGTGAAGAATCCACAAGACCCAAGTTCAAAATCTTGGAGTTGAAACCGTTTGAACCTTCAAGTTCTTCAAAACCCTCTCCAAACTTAGAACTCAAAAGTCTATGTTAAAAATTCTATATTAAAAATATGATATTAAGCTACGACTCTCAATGAGGATTTATAGTTTTCAAAAATCTATGCTGCAGTGGATCATTCGGCGTCGTTAGTCGAGATCGCCGATCAATTTGGTGATTTGCCCTTTGGTAGGTTTCATTGCCGTCTTGCTCTATCCTTCAACATCGTCGTGTTTTGGATCATTGGGTGACATAGTACTGCTTCGCAGAAATGCTCGGTGACACGTCAACTGCTAATTTTCTTCGCCGATTTGATCTTTTCTTTCAGGGCTCAGCACACTGGAACAAAATGCGATCTCCAGGTTCATCAGTGACTCGCCAACTGGGCTCGGCGATCCTCAGGCCTTCATTTCTTTGCTCTTTTCAGCCGCCTTGTTCCTTTTTTTGCCAAGTAGTGTCCATGCTTTGCCTCAAACTCCAAATACCTGAAACTTAAGGCTTTTCATCAGATATTGAGACAAAATATGCATTTGAGGACACCAATTCTATCAAAATATAGCCCTAAATGAGTCCAATTTGTGTACTCATCAACACTCCCAACTTAAAATGTTGCTTGTCCTCAAGTAAACTCAAGCTCAGCCGTTCAAAAAGGAGGTCTCGAACAGTGCTACACAAGACTCAATCATGAATGCACATAACAAAACTCAAGTTACTTATGCAAAAATCAAATGAGCACTCAAAGATTAAAGTTGTGACTTACCAATATGAGAGAATCTCATGCTCACAATACTTGCTTCAAATGCAAGTTCAAGCTTAACCAAAGTGTTCAAATGCCCTCACACAAGGAATGATTCCAATGTCACACACAAAGGTTTAATCATTTAAAGTTTTGGAATGAAATGCAACGCTCACTCTCACAAGGAAGAACACAATGCATGCTTTCACCCATAGGTATGCCCGTATTTTCTGATCAACATTTGTTTCAAATAAAGGTCTTTTCAAGGCTTATAATGGGGCTGAGTGCAAATGTATGATCATTTAGGCTCAGTGACTTTCATCCTCATGAAATGTGGTGCTCACAACACTTCCTTTCATTTTCCTTCATCATTCTCTTTAGTGCTCATACGTCATCCTATTATTCACTTTCCATGGATTGTTTGGAAACCCCATTTCTTTTGTACTTTATTCCACAACTTTCTCTTCTTTTTTTTATATGGAGGGGTTTCATTTTTCTCAAAACCATGGGTAAGAGGGACTTTCTTGCACTTCTTAATTTGCCTTCTCTTTTCACCACCTATTCAATTAACCACAACTTCATGAGGATTATGGGTAATGAATAAAGAAAGGTTATGATTTGATCAAGTTTTTTCCAAAGAAAGGTAAGGCTCAAGGGGTGTTCAAGAGAGGTTCGCACATGCTCACAAGGTAGGCCACAAAGAGGTATATGTCAAATTGGCTCACACTTTTTAAAGTTGCCTAATATCATATCAAGAGATAGCCTTACTTAGTCGATCGGACCAACGAGGCAAATTCTAGGATCTATCATGCATGGTTCAAATAAGCTCATCACACTAGGCATTGACGCTACAGTCAAACAATACTCCACATTTTTGCTAGTGTGCAATGATCATCACAAGAGACTAAATTTGATACTAGGCTAGTCATAACGAGATGCAAAGAGTTCACATATTGTCTATGCAACTTCATTCAGTCTTATCGTAGCTGCATATTCATGTTCCTTCGATCATGAGCACTACTCAAGTCATTGGTATTGATCGGAACCGAGACTTAAATTTTGCAAAAGAACAGCCACATTCAACACACAAGAGGTGGCAAATTTTTTCCGAAAGGGTCAAAATCATTTTAAAATTTAAAACAAGGAGCCACAAGCACAAATATCCACAAAAATAGTGTATAGACACAATAGTATATCATAACCCAAATATAAACAAAACACAAATATCAATAGCGCACACAAAAGATGGACCTCACCCCACCACAAATAAAAAGTGTTTGTCCTCAAATGCAAATAAAAATTATCCAACAGTGAAATAGAGCAAAATAGAGAGGGAGGTAAAAAGGGGGTCCTGTCTACGCAGTCGTTTCGTCTGTTTGGGCATAAGGTCTTTTACCCTTGCTTTTCCCAGTAGTTGTGGGTAGTTTTGAAGCTTTTCTTTTCGACATAACTGCATCCTCTTTTATCGAAATCCCTTTGGGCTTCTCTTGAGCCGGCGTTATTATTTTCAATAGCTTTAGATTTAGTTATATCTGCAAAATCTCGAAGAGAAGTTAGAGAAACATTTGACAAAAGCATCGGAGATCAGTTGTTGGTAAGCTTCGCCGACTCTTTCGGCGATCTAGGGTTAGTCCACTGAAAGCTACAGTGCACAGAGATCCAGGGGAGTTGACAAGGATAAAAAGAGACTTTCGGCGAGTCGCCAAAGGACATTGGCGACCTTCAACTTCTCACCGAAAGTTGCAGAACCCATCAACACATAGAGCATAAAATTTAAGGGCGAGATGGGGACATTAGGCGAAACGCCAAGTGGTTCGGTGAGTTCGACCCACCTCGCCAAACGGCTCAACGTGCCTATTTTTATCCCAACTTCTCGAATTCAACTCCGTAACCTCCGAAAACAAAATCAAAGTATGCACTAGTATGATTAATGTAGGACCCATAGCAACCAAACACAACCCTTTGAATTTTAATCAAGTTTAAGGCATACAATTACGGGAATTCAACAGTTACAACTACTCGAGCAAGATTATCAGATTAAATCATGCATGTAAACAGTCTAAGCTTATTGGAGAGGCCCAACACACAACAACTCAACAAGATCAATTGCAAATAAGCACAATTTTTGCTAAGATGAACTCGGGGCATAGAAAACCAACCTTTGGTGTAGACTACAAGAGGAATGAAATGCTAGGCGGCAATATAATCCAACTCCGAGCACAAATCAACACTAATAATATTCTAACAACGCAAGAAATATAGAAACTAGAGTGCAAGTGTGAGTTTGGAAAGATAACAAGTGAGGGAAAGTGAATGAATTAGAATTTTTAAACCTGTGGTTCAAAAAACCGTTCAGTTCTTGCCTATTCGGCGACATTAGTCATGATCGCCGAACCTCTCGGCGTTTTGCTGAGTAGTCATTTACCTCGCCAAGTTTTACAGGACCTCCAGTTAATGTGGTGTCCAAACGACGGTCCACGTCGGGGTCGCCGACCATACTAGCAATTAATTTCTTGGGTTTGCCAAGTTTTACAGACTTCGATTTGAATATGTCTTGAGTCAAACGACGGACTGGACTTATTGCTCGCCACCCTGTACTTTTTCGAACACCTTCCACACTTCAACATGTACAAACAACACACCATTATTTTACCAGAACATAAATAAAAGCAAAAAGGGTTTTGGGTTGCCTCCCAAACATCGCCTTAGTTAACGTCGTGGCACGACGCAAGTCAACACTCAAACCTCATTTTTGGGGTTGAACCTAGTGCAACTAGGTGATCCCAATTGTTCATTTGGATAGAGTTGAGGCAATACATGACCCAAGAGAGTTTCAATTAGCTGGATAGATCTAGAGTGAGAACCGCTCATCTGAGTTAGCACTTCTACATTTTCTTTAATCTCCTCTAACACTATATCTTGCTCATTTAGCTTTTGGAGAATGATTAATAACGTATCCTCGATACGTCTATTTTCATTGTCCATAGACCTTCCCTGCTCGGTAGGTGATATGCATTTGCTCTTCTTTTTGGACATCACCTCCAGTTCCTCGACCTCTTGGGTCAAGTTATTCATCTGACCCAGCCAAATGATCAATTGCTGGTCCTTCTCAGTATCCTTGTTGGTTTTGGCCACAAGGTCAATGAGTTTAGCTGCGGTCATATAAGAGTATCTCTCAAGACCACCCGGGATAAGTCGATCGATTAATCCTTTGTTTCCGGGATTAAGACTCATATAGAAGCACTCTAGTAGAACTAGATCGAGAATTTCATGAGTTGGGCATTGCATCAACAGTGCTTTAAACCTCAGCCACGACTCATGAAAAAGCTCACCTTC
>JAJOOO010000779.1:0-33462 GCA_029582685.1 Solanum piurae | reverse complement strand
GAGAAAAACAAAGTTGTGACTGACGGTTCGACATTGTCAACAAACTCAATCCATTCTCATGATGAAGACAATGCTCAGGAACAAGGATACAACATTAAGGCTTGTTAATGAGTTACTAAAACTTAATGTTTTTAATGATTTGGTAAGTTTGGCAGATTTGACCAAATAGTGTATCTACGCGATAACACGGTTAGAAATCACCTATGTGGGTGTGAAGTGTAAGCCACTTCAAAGAGAATTATTGTCAAAAGCCTATTCTCTATACACAACCAGGAGGTGTTCATGGCTGAAACGAACACAATCGTAACAACCATAAACGGTAAAAGGTTAATTGTGTGACATATGGTTGTCTAGGTATACACCAAAGCTCGACGGTTCAAAGATATCGCATCTACTGATTGACCGAGTATATACGACATATGTTTACTACGGAAAGTCCAAGGGGAAACTTACTTATCCAGATGCAATTAATTCTTGCTTATAAAGTACACATACTTGTCCATTTCTTTGTCTTAGAGTCATTCCCCATTCATGCGGGGGATTGTTGGGTTTTAAAATGTGTGAATGGAAAATGAAGAGTTGCGACTTTTATGAAGAGTTGTGACTTTTATGTAAAATTGCGACTTTTATGAAGAGTTGTGACTTTTATGAAAAGTTGCGACTTTTATGAAAAGTTGTGACTTTTATGAAAGGTTGTGATCTTTCCGAAAGATTGTGACTTTTCCAAAGGTTTGTGACCTTTCCGGTAAGGCACAATAAGAACCTTTTCACACTACCCTTTGTTTCTTTAAATTGAGGAATTTCCTCTCATTTTAGTAGAACTAATTTCTGGACTTCTTCTTCTACAACTAAATCTAGTATTCTAAGAGTACTTTACTGCCGTTGAGGAGCTCGCTGACACCAGCATTTTGGGTATCAATACACTGGTGATTGAGATCATTCTATCCTGGGAGGACATATTCCAAATCAAACCTCGGATACTAGAGGGGAATAATTTCCTTAAGGGGATACTGTGCATTCAGTAGGGTTGATCTTCTTTCTATTTTTCTAGATTCTTGTATGTGTTACAGATTTTAGATTTGTGAATTAATTTATGTTCTTCTGTTCTTCACCAGTTCATTAAACTTTGATAACTTCGTGTTTCTGCAAAGTTTGTTGGAATCGGTAAGATTCTTTAAACACAGATTGACAACAATTCTTCTTTAAGAAAAAAATATTTCGTATATTTTTTCTAATCTGTTTCTGATTCTAGTTGCTCTACTAGTTTTAATTTTCTAGTTGTGAAAATGTTCTTAAACTTTATTGTGTCTTACCAAGTTCTTCAAAGTTTTGTTCTAAGTATCTTAGGAATACAAGCTGAACAACAAGTTCTATATTATAGTATTTCTATTGTACTCGTGTTTTGAATAGATGCTCAAATACCGGATGATACCAATTCTTGGGTTAGTGTTTTTGGATTAATTTCATTCTCCCTTTTCTTTTTCTTTTTACTATTATTGTTTTCTTCAGCAATTATTTTCTTCCACGCAATTGCCGATTGCTTCTA
This sequence comes from Solanum piurae, assembly GCA_029582685.1. Classification (NCBI taxonomy): domain Eukaryota; kingdom Viridiplantae; phylum Streptophyta; class Magnoliopsida; order Solanales; family Solanaceae; genus Solanum; species Solanum piurae. The sequence goes on along the minus strand of JAJOOO010000779.1, from coordinate 31,916 downwards.
GTTTTGGGCTATGTGTTAGGCTTACTTACTGGTGGGATGTAGTAGCTGCCATCATGACCTATTATTTTTGGGTCGTGACAATAATAATAAAAAAAAATAAAAAAAAATAAAATAATAAATAAAATAAATAATAATTATAATTATTATTATTATTATTATTTTTATCAATGAATATTAATAGTCATAACAAGCATTAAAAATGTGAAAACCTATCATTTTTAGTGGTGATAAAAGAAGTCGCTAAAATTTCATAATCTATTGGCAATGTATTTGATCTCAACCGACCATTCGATATTTTTTATGATAGAATATAATTGGATTTCTTGAAATTTTTAGTGGCTATTACAATTTCCTCAAAAAGTAATCTCGTTTATTGAAAGTTGATTGGTTTTACCGGCAATGACAAATGTTGTTAACATGTATAAAGTATCATATTTAAATGTAATTTTAGTGGCCATTGTATTTTTTGGTAATTAAATGACTCTAAAATAATGACTTATAGCGGCAATAATTGGTTTCTTTATTAGCAATTGATAGAATTGCCGCTAAAACAATTAGTGACGCTAGATTCAACAGCTAATATTTGTTTACCGGTAAAAGTCTTTGCAACAATTAATATTGCCGCTAAAGACAAAATTTATCACAGCGAAAGATCATTTTAGTTCTAGTGCATATTATTCCATACTTAGTACATTCCTTGTACTAATACATACTTGTACCTATATAATCTCATAATATGGGGTCGGGCGGTCCTCCATCATCTCGTGAGTAGTGGATTGCTTTTGCTTGAAGATTTTGTTAATCCTCATATTCCAAGTGAGGTGTAGCCTATGCTACGTTTATTTCATGCTTTTGTTTCATCTTTTAACGTGGTGCATGGGTTGCATCCTAACTGCTCTTATATTGCTTTAGAAAGGCTTATCAAGACATAGTTATATTTTACTCTTATGCTTAGACTTTGGTTATGGTATGAGATGTTTTTACCTATTCTCTTTTTGTAAAAAAAATTATGCATTAGGTATGTCTAGTATCTTGTGTAGAGCCTTGTGGGATCCTATACGTCGTGTCTGGTCTATTTTATTCTTAGGGTCTTTACAGTAGCAATTGAATTAAACTTTCAAAGCTAATTTGTAGGTGCCTAAACTAGCAGTCGTAACTACAACCTCAATCCCGACTTACTTCTCAATAGTTTTTTCTCTACTATTGTGCGTTGATTTTTCTTTTTGGTCTCTGCCAGTGTTTTTTCTTTGTATTTTTTGTTTGTGTGTGTGTGTTGTTTATATTGTTTTAATGTGTGAGTCTAATGTCTATTTAAAGGCACGTGAGGGAGTGGGCATGAGATTTAGTTGAAAATTCTAAGGCGTTTTGGTTGGGTTTTATTAGGGGACAAAAACATAAAAGAAAAGAATAAAAATAGAAAAAAAAAGTGGGGAAGCTGAAATTAGGGGAAAAGGGGGGAGGGAACAAAATTCGATAAATGGAGAGGTTATATGGAGTTTTTAGGACACTTCACTCTTATTTTCCATAAGATAAAGAATAATTATATTAACTACTATTTTCAAACTAGGTAAAAAGTTGAAGGGTTATTTAGAATAAAAATATAACTAACAAATACAATAAATTTAACCATAAAGAGAATTTATAATGCTCAAACTATTCTCTAAAACCAATCCAAAGAGTAAGTGTTCGTCATCAATAAAAATACCCAACTAAGAGTCAGGGTCGAATTCCACAAATAATGATATAGCGAAAGAGAATTATGTCAAGAAATTTGTAATGTTAATTCATTCATTTGTAGTATGAGAACAAGTTGGTGGATGATTGAACTATATTTATGAAAAAGGTGTGTTATGAATAGTCGCAATCAAACAAAAGTTTCATAAATTCAAACAATTAACAAGTAATCTTGGGGTGCGGGAATTGGAAATCAATATCATGTAGGGGTAATTGTATTGTTGTATAGTGATGAACATTCATGGATATAGTGGGTCATCTTCAATGACACTAATCTTCTTTCTATCTCAATGCATCAGTTCATAGAATCTCCTTTGGTCTGATAAGTGTGCAAAAAAAAAAACAACCCAATACCATACACTATTCTCTCTTTCGATACAAAAATAGGGAAATTAGATCTCACCCATAATCTCCTTTTTCAAGTAAATTACATAAATCAAACTTAAATTGCAAGTATCGAACTAATCACCCACTCCAACAAATCTCTTACGAGCATCAATTGGAGATCAGAAGTAGGAATTATGTTTCCAAACTTTTCCATAAGTTAACCCCATGATAATTAGCCTAAATCCATGTATGAACAGCAACAAAATTGCACAGGACACAGAACCCACTACATTGAATCAACACCCAACCCCATAATTCTACCCCTAGACCTTGGAGTTTAAGCCACCATTCACAAATTGTAAAGAATTTATACATTGCATGAAATAAACAATAGGTAACATGAAATTAAGCAATTACAAGTAACACACACTTAGATTCCAACTTCAATTTGTCAAATTCAAGAGCAAAGTTAAAAAATCCCAAAACTAGAGAAGTGTTCTTCACAAAGTAAAAGTGTTTCACTATCTAACAATTTTTTCATTTGTGGAAAACATAACTTTTCCAAAAAAACAGAATTTTCTCTCTCCTTTGGGCTATTTATAATTTCCTCAAAACATGGCCCAAAACAGAATGGGTGACCCATTGGGCTACGTTAGTCTGGCTCATCAGCCACATTCAAAGAATCGCCAACTGCTCTTCAGGTCGCCTTTCTCTTGCTTAAGGCTTCAGGTGTTTGAACCTCATTCCGTGAGATTCTTTGAGTATGCGTTTCAAAATTCGGAGTAGCGCTAAGTACCACCTTTGTTCTCCTTACAAGCATTCAATTTCTCCAAGTTTTTTTACCTTCGGCGATGGTCACCTTGTTCGCCCTTTGCATTCGGTGAGTCGTTGTTCCTCTTTTAGTTCGTCGACCTGTCTTCATAAACTAAATAGTTGTGCACTGCAAACTTGAGAGAGATCATACCCATTGAGTGATCTGCCCTTCATGTCCGGAGAAAACCAATGTGGAGTTTACAATTCGTTTCATGTTTTTAGCTCTTCTTTTACACATTCATCTTTGCCTTTTCCCTTAGTCTTCATAGCTACAAATTATCAAAATATCATTAGAATTAAATAAAATTAGGCATTTAGGAAACAAATTATTGAGGTAATAGGCCTCAAATGAGTGTAAATTTACGTCTCATCAAGAATATATAATTTTTATAATTTTCAAATCTTTTAAAAATAAATATACTAAAAGTAATAATATTTAAGTACTATAAATAGTGTCAAACCTTATGCTCGGTGAAAAATCACGTGTCTATAGTTTGCCCCTCTTTGAGTGAAAGGACAAAGAGTTTGTAAACAAAGAAATAGACAATATGATAACTATTTACCGAACATGTATTTGATAGGGAAATTTATGCGACCAATTCGTTTTCATTGACATCCTACAAATCCCATGTTATAAGTGAATTAGGTCACGTTTACTTCAAGGAGATGAAATAATGAGTTGGAAGTCAAGTGAGATCCCATCAAGACTCCAGTTCGCGGCTCCTATTTTTTCATGAAAATGAAAGAGAAAAGAATAAAAAAAATTACAAGTACAAGATCCTATCTTTGTAGCTTCTCTTGAATATTTACTTGGGTCTTCATCCCTTCTAAAGTGGTGAGATATTCAATCTGATTCTGAATAAAACATATTATTAAAGCGCGCTCCGACTACTTGAATTGAAAATGAGCATGACAATTGTCTCATTTTCAGATAAGATCATGCAATTGAAATGTGGATTGACCTTATTCTACAAGTGGATTGCTAAACTTAAAATCAAATTAAAGTAATAACACATATTTATTTTTCCTTAGTTTATAGTAATGAATTTTTTGTGAGATGGTGCTTATCTTTGAATTGAGACATTGGATGACTCGGTCTTTGTTGTGATGCATTCTTCAGATTACTTCTGAATGTTTAAATCAACTACATTTCTCATGATGATCAAGTTATATTAAATTTTACTAGTCTAAGTCCTAAAATTTAGGACGGTCCTGCTATATCAAGTCTCATTATCTAGGAGGGTCACACACCTTTCTCGACAAGGAAGAGTTTCTCCAATTAAAATAAGGTATTGAATATGGATTTTTTTTTTTTATTACAGAGTCACCAGTTGGGGTTGAGTTACAGTTTTCCAAGTCACCTTTTTGTTTTTAATCTATCAAAATTAAATAACTCTTTATTTTGATTTGCGAACTAGAAATTCGACTAAAGAATGCTATGGACCGAGAGGAAGGTATTAGGAATCCCTGAAGCCACGTGGTTCTACCATGATCGGTTTTATCGACTTATACTTGACTTAAATTATTTTTGGATATGTTATTACAAGTCATTATTTGTTCTTGTTGTTATTGTTGAACTTTAATTTTGTCTCAACCTAGATGTGTAACCACATTCTTGGTCATGACATTTAGAGAAATAATTGTCTTCTTCGCGTCACACCTAATAATTTTGTCTATAAGTCTTACTTTAAATTAATGAAAGTTTCTTATATTTTTTTTACAAGGTGCGTCACCGCATCCTTGAGTTTCTTTTAACTGTCTCAGAATAGATGTGCAACCACATTCTTAATTGAAACAAATATTTTTAGCGTGCCTAAAAGTGTGCTTAATATTAAAATTAAATATTTTTTCCTTATAAAGACTATCAAAAAACATATAATAAATATAAACTTCTAGGATACAATATAATTTTTTTGATCATTTAATATCTTTTTATTTTATTTACTCTTAAAGTTAATGTAAAAATTAAGCATACACATATTGCAAATACTTATTAATACAACAAAAAAAATTATGAATTGCTAAAATAAATCTCATTTTTTGTTTGATAAAATAATAAATGACAATATTTTTAAGCCTAAAAATCTCTACTTTATCATTATTGAAATCTAAATAAAGACAACCACACCGCCACAATCTGTTCATTTTAAGACATATCACCAATTAAAGACATCCACATGCATTAAATTGAGATATAACACTCAACTCAATATTCATTTCAATCATATTATGAATAAAACAAAGCTATACGATAATTTATCACATATTTATATCAAATTTCATAAATAAATTAAAGATACAAGATTAAGTTAAACCTCAAATGAAGAAATTTAAAATTGAAAAATCTTCAACAAAGCTGGAATAGAACACCCACAAATCCTTTTGTTAAAGTAGTATCTTTTTAGGTTATATGTAGTGATATATGTATTTTGTTGGCATGAATGTATTGAGAAATGAAGAAAACATGAGAATGTGTTTGTGGCTATTTTGAAAAAATAATAAAATAAAATGGAGTCTAGTGTTGGTAATATATGGTGTAGTAGTGAGGGAGTGGGGGGGAGGGGGTATTGTAATCGGAGATTAAGGGCTTTGAAGGAGTGTTAATGGTGAATTGGTTAGTTTCATTTTATTATTATTATTATTTAATTGATTTTTGGTTTCTTCTTTTCATTTTGAAATAAAATAAAATATCATAATAAAAATGTTAGCCAACTATTTTGAACTAATAAAAAATATAAGAAGAGTAAAATAACTAATTTAAAAATGTAATTAAAAGAAAATATCAAAATCACTAGCTTATTTATTAAACATAAAAGAAAACATAGATTTTCTTGTAATTTTTTTTCTTTTTTAAACAATTCAAAATAAAACTTATCTTATAATGTGTCTACTTCTGTTGTTTTCAGAACTTTTAAAATAAACTTAACAAAAATAAAATAAAAGATAAAATATTTAATTTGATTTTAAAACTATTTAAGCTCTAAATATTGTCTAAAACCTTATTTTAAGGAAAAAACTGTCTACTCCTGCAATACTACGTCGTATTATCTAGGAAGGTCCTTCTAGTACCATATCTTGGAGTGTTCTGCTAAGTTCCATTATACATGTAATGGCCCTTGGAGGTCATTTATGTGGTTTTGCATGTTTTTATCAATTTGCCCCTTCCCGTAGCTTTATTATGGCTTTGGTGTGATGCTTGGTTGGGTAACATGCTTCTCGAGGTGTTTGGTGAAAGTTTCTGTGTTTGGAGGCTTTATGCTTGAAAGAGTTGACTTTAGTCAACATCCAGAGATTGTGATGTCGGATGAAAATTCCGTCAGTTGCATTAGCTCTAGAAGGACCATTTTTGTCTAGTGCGATGATCGATTTGGGTTTTGAGGCTTCTGCTTGGAGTTGGTGCGATTAGGTGATTTAGTTTTAGAGTTTTACCTAAAGTTTGACTTTGTACAACTTTCTTGGTAAACTTGCCCGGAATGGGATTCTATTACCACGTTAGCTCTAAAAAATTGAGTTTTGTCTAGAATGACTTTTGGTTTAGTTCCCAAGGCCATCAGGTTGAGTTTCGAGCTTTTCATGTTTTGCTTGTGTTTTATTGTCAAGTGTTGACATTGGTCAAAATTTTAATGAAACGACCTCGGATGACTGTTTCGTCAATTTAATCTAGTGCAAAATGTTGTTTCCAAATGGTTTGTACTTTTGGATTGCATCGTTTGTACTTTAAATGAATTATGAGGGCTTGATTGAACTTTTGGACACTTGCTTCATTTTCTAAAATCTGGTGTTTGGTGCGACATCTTAAGCGTACTCTTGAATGCATAAGTGAAGTCTTCTTAAGCGACCAAGAGGTCGTTTAAGACAAAGTCATAAATGGGGTGGGGGTCGCGTAAGGGACAACCCTTGGCTTTTGCGAAGGACACTTAAGAGACCAAGTGGCCACTTAAGAGAAGGGTACCACCTATGCGGGGATCGCTTTTGCAAAGCATTGGCCTCTTGTTAAGAGACCTTGTGGCCATTAAGCGAAAGGGTGCCTTTTAAGCGTTCTCCGCTTTTGCGAACATTTGGCCGCTTAAGCGAACTTTTTGCTATTGTTGCAAAGATCGCTGGGATTTAATACCTTTTTAATCCATTCTTCTACAAAGCTTAGACCCATTGAAGATAGGCTCAACTTCTGGTGATTTTGCCCATTGCCATTTTGCCGTGATTCAAAGGTAATTCTCTTCCTCCTTATTTCATCTACTATTTTATGGCTTTAACTCCACAATGCAACTCCTTTTTGGTCTTCAACTTATTGATTTCTTAATCTTTAAAATTTGGTAGATTAATCATTTGAGGTGCGAATTGAGTTCCATTTGCACCCATCTTTAGGGAATGTGATCCTCATTCTGGGGAGGACATTATGATGGTATCCTTTTTGTAATTTGGTTGTGTCGATTTGTGGGATGATTTTTAGCCCAATTTGGGATCCAAATTTCTTATTAGTGATATGGGTATCGTTAGATAGGTATTAACTTGCTCGTCATGTTCTTGATAACTTGACATTAGTCTGAGGTTTTTCGAAAGGGGAGATGGCACCCAAGTGAAGGTATGAGTGCGGTTACAGCTTTGAGGTAGGCTACAATCTACTTGATTCTTTGATTGAGCATTCTAAGATGATGTTTAGCATTTATTGGCTGTATTTCGGGATGGGGTATAGCTGGTTTAGATTTATCTCCCTTATTCGTATTTCTTGATTCCTGCTTGAACCTTAGGCTAGTTAGAATTCTATAATCCTTAGTTTAGGTTGGGGATTGTTTGCTTGTGCAATAGTTTAGCACTTTTGATCTTGTTTGAGTCGTTCCTAAGTCCCTTGTGGGTTTTCAGTGTGAGTAGTACCTTGAATGAAATTTGGTTTACCATTAGATTTTATAGCTCCTTCTTGAAAGTAGTTCTAATGACAAGTTCCTTCTGCTAGTGCGGAGACTGTGTGGCTTTTGGGATATTGCTTTGGTTGGACATGTACCTCTGTTTGGGTTCTTATGTCTTGGTTAGCTTTGGACCCTTTGATGCTTATGGTTATCCTCAGATGGAGTTAATGCTTGTGCCTTTTTTTAGTGGTCTCTTAGATAGACGAGGTGTTTCTTATGTAATACTTTGACTTATTGAATCCTCATAAACCCTTTCACTGCTTGTTCAGAGTTGTTTCATTAACTTGTTATCTCTATGGAGTTGGTTGAGGTATTTTGGGGCAGAGGCCTTGGTCGAGGACCAGCTAGATTTTAGGTTAGTTCCTATACCCCAGGAGTGAGATGGTTGTTATTTATGGGTATTTGTGATTGTGTGCGTGTTATTTATATGTTCGTGATGGAATGCATTGCATTGGTTTCTTCATTCTCATGTTACTTGTAGTACGCCCAGGTGCATGCATTGGTTCTCACTGTACTTTGAGAAAGCAAGGTTTGTAAACTGATCTTTTAAGGGGGGTCGTACTATGTTTACTACTTTGGAAATAGACTTGAGATTTAGAGGCATCTAGGATGCGCTAATATTTACCATACTAGTCGATGAGTTTCCACCCCTTTCTTTAATATTGTGGTTATGCTTGATTGATTATGTCCAATCACCTTGATGGAGCGGAATGTCCTGGATTGGGAACAATAAGGTATATTGGACACTCCTAAGTCCCCCATGGATTCGTCTATCCATCTGACCTATTGAACAGGAAGAGGGAGGTGCGCATGGGTCCTACCTCACTTTGGGACTTAGGGGTAGCTTTATATATCTTGTCACTATTGGTACCGCTGATTTTATAGCATCACTTACATTCATCATGCATTGCCTATTGTAACACTCCGGAAAATGATAAGTTAAACTAGAGCCTAATCGTGGGATGAACGTCTTGAATGAGGGTATAGGGGTCAAGGCCATGAGGCAAGTGCCATGGCCAAGGGGCCAAGACAAAGCCAAAAGGCCAAGGCTGCCTCTAGCCAGTAGCTACTCCCTCAACCTTCACGAGAAGGACCACGAGTCGTGGTCCTCACCGTGTCTCGTGATGGTGGGCGTGGCCATGGGAAATTGGCCACCAAATTCCCTAGCTACTGCCTCAACTCCTACGGCCATCACCACGGCCCGTGGAGTTGACTTAGGTAAATGGAAAATGTCCCCAAGTGACAAGGCCACTGCCTCAAGGACCACGAGAGGGACCACGACTGGTGGTCTTCACCACGACTCGTGTAGCCCCTCGTGGTGATGCCTTGGGTGTGTGAGCCTTGTGCTACCATGAAGGGATTATTTCCCCAATATTCACGGCAGCCACCACGAGTCGTGGTCCTTACCACGGCTCGTGAGAGTGCTCGTGAACCTGGACGGGGTCAAGTTAATGAGGGTCTTCTAAGTCTTTTCCTTATTTCGTCCAATTAAGTGAGGGGTGTTTTGGGTATTTTAAGGGGTGGTTTATATATGGTTTTAAGTCTTCTTTCATACATTTTCAAGACCTAAAAGCTTAAACTCCCAAATAAATTCCAAAATCCTCTCTTCCCTCTCTTAAGAGGTTCCTCCATTAAAGAACAAACAAGAAGGTCAAGGTTAGGGTTCAAGCTTCGAGTTTTCACTCCAAATTTCGTGGGAAAGCTTCAACAAAGGTATGGGAACCTTGATTCATGGAACACTTTCCTCCATGAAGCCCTCTCAACTCAATTTCAAAAATGGGTTTAAGATTCAAAAACTAGAGTTTTTCATTCTAGCCATGGGTTCTTCCTAAAACCGTTTTCATTGTATTACTTTATGTATATTATGGATGATTTGATGTTTTAATGGTGATTTTATAGTAAAATTCCACATGAACCCATGAACCACCACATGACCCCAATTTCAGTTATTTCAATAAAGTTATTGATGCAATATGATTACTACTATGAATTGTGGTTATGAAACCTTGTCTTGTTCATGTTGATAATAGTATATCCTAAATGAAATTGTGAGACTTAGTTCATGGCCTTGAAAGGGGGAAGATTGTGAAGGATTGTTCATGATTGTTGCTAGTTATTAATGAACTTATGAACTCATTTGAAAGGTGAGAATCCTATGACTATTGTCTGAATTGAGGTGTTGTTGGAAGACTAATTTCCCCTACCCTTACACATGTTTATGTATAATTTGTCTAGGTTGATGTTGATGTTGTTGTGTTGATTGAAAGGCTAATTCTCATGAAAACACTATGAATAATGATGTGAAAGTTACTCAACCTATAATGAGGATTCTAAGGTGAAAGGTAGTTCTCACCAAACTGAATCTATGAGCTACTTAGCGAATTGTATTGGAAGAAGGGTAAAGTATGCCTCCACACATGTAAGTACAACTAAATGCTAATTATGTATAATTGTGAATAATGCTTAATACCAAGTGGATATGGACAATGAGGAAAAGGCCCCTCCGCTAATGCAATAGGTTGGGTCATCTATAGTAAACTCATGAGATGGAAGCTCCTCTGCTAATGAAATATGTTGAGTTTCTAGTAGCAATCTCCCTATCCCATTACTATGTGCCAAACATAGGACTTAGCTAGTGGATCCACTTAGAAGCTAAATATGATTAGTTCTACCTTCGGCAAGTAGAATGCCTTCTTTCGGTGTGAGGTTATATGACACCGGATTCCATGTAAGCTCACATGGTCTATATCGGTTATTGCTGATTTTCCCTAATAATAATAATGAGGTAATAATTATGATAGGAGCTACACTATGACTTCTTAATGAGTTTTACTTAGTAGGAGTGGGGGTATATGACTTCACTTTTACATTGCACAAGTAGGCTTATTAGGATGTTATGGAACGGTTTCCTTATGGTATGATAATATATGAATTAATGTATGGATAATAAATGAAAGGTGTTATTGATGACCTTCCTTATGTTTAATTATGTATTTGAATAATTTATCCTTTATGACTATGGATTATGGTAAGTTTGAAGATGGTATCAACTGGATATATGGCTTCAAGGGATGCTTAGTAGGGTTGGTATTATGGGATGCCAACCTTACATTGCACAAGTGTTCTTAGGGGTTGCTCAGGTGTTAGTTGATGAGTCCACAAATTGGACTCATTTAGGGCTTTATTTTAATAGAAATCGTGTCCTCAAATGCTTATTTTATCTCAATATCTGATGAAAATGTTTAAGTTTCAGGTATTTGAAGTTTTAGTGGAAGCATGGACACTTAGACGCAAAAAAGGAACAAAAAGGCTGAAAAGAACGAAAAAGTTGAAGCCTGAGCACCGCCAAGCATACTTGGCGAATCGCCAAAGGGACGCACTTTGCCCTTCGTTCCAGTACGCTAAGTCCTGAAGGAAGTGGATCAAATGGAGATTAAATGAGCAGTCGGTCTGTCATCGAATAGTTCCGCAAAGCAGTACTATGTCATCCAATGACACGGAGCACGAGTGAAACACCGAGTCGATTTACGATTCCGACTAATGTCGCCGAACGATCCACTACAGCACAAGTTTTTGAAAACTATAAATACTCGTTGAGAGTTATAGCTTAGTATCAAATTTTAGCATTACATTTTAGTATCAAATTTTAGACAATATAATTTTCATTTTTTTTTACTCTCAAGTTTGGAGAGGGTTTTTGGGAGACTTGAAGAAAAGAGTTCATCTTCCCCAAGTTAGAAGTGGGTCTTCTCCGTTCGTCTTCCTTTGCTTAAATCAAGGTTTAATTTCTTATACCCATTTGATTTCAGTATCATTTTAGGTGTATTTTGTTGTTTCTTGATGTGTGGCTAAAAACCTCCATTCTTGGGGTGTGATTTAGCAAATATGTGTTGATATTAATGTTTGGTCTTGCTTGTTGATAGAATAGATGTATTTTAATTGTGATTTCACTTAGTGGTTGTGGTTTAACTTAATGGATTTGTAGTTGCAAATACAAAGCCACCCATGTGTTTTTCGCTTGCCTGAGAAGGAGGTCGCAAAACCAAGACCACTAGACTGATGGCCTCAGAAGTGTGTCGACATGAGGTTCAGCCCAAGAGGGTGAGCCCTAGTCCCATATCCTAACACTCAGCTCGAGAGAGTGAGTGGGGTAAGGCGTAGGTTGGTCTTCATGCGGCAAATTGGTGTCCGAGAGGAACACATTTGAAATGGGGTAAGTTGCCCAAGAGGGAACTTATTTCCATCTAAAGCTTAGCCTAGTCACTATTATTTTGCAAATTTCCTATCGAAAGCATGTACCCCAACCATTTATCTCAACTTGTATTGCGGTCACACCCCAAGAACTCTTCCCCATACTTGATTTTCTTGTTATTTTTGTTGCTTTTACTTACTTATGATAACCCCCAAAATTGATATTTGACACTTTTGTGTCCCCCCCTTCGATTTGCAATGCATTTAATCATTATTGTCTTTAGCTACGACTAGTTAGAACTAGATTTTATTTTTCTATTAATTCTCAGGACCACTCCCTTGGGACACGACCCCAACCCTTGGTTGGGTTACTATATTATCGATGATCGTAGACACTCGAACCGTAGTTAGTGTCGTTGGTCACGATAAGCATCAAGATGGCGCCGCTGCCGGGGAGCGGTGTTACTCGAGATTTTTTAGATTAGTTAAATTTTCGTTCTCCTTAGTTTTAGTTTACTCACTTAATTTTTTTGTTGTTGTTTGTTTTGCTAGTTTGATTATCAGAACAGGAACTAAGGATGGAGAATCACTACGGATATCACACAGATCATCACCTTCTGAAACTATTGAACATCAGGGATAACCTCCTGACATTTAAACAGGTAGGGGATGAAAGAATTCAGGAAATGTGGTTGAAGTTTTAAGCGGTGCTGCAACCATGCCCATCTCACGGAATGACGGACAAGGGGCTACTGGAGTGCTTCTATAAGGGTCTTGGACCCGAGAATAGAAGTATGGCTGATCAACTTTGTGAGGGCGGCATACTACACCAACCCTATGAAGTTGTAGCAAAACTCCTTGATGGCATGGTAGAAGCCAACAAAGAAGCAAAAAGAAAAAAAGAGTGGGACGCACTAGTCACTCAGTTGGATGTTCTATCCACCCGAGTCATGAAATTAGAAGTACAAGTCATGGGAAAAGAAAAGCACTCCTCCCTTCGAGAGTGTAAACTTGGGAAGAAGCAGAGAGGTGTGCAGGATGATGAGGCTCTATCACTCATTCAACAAAAAATTGAGGCACATGAGAAGATGTTGAATGAGATGAAGGATAACATCAAAATGTTAAATGAAGTATCAACCTCTCACTCCATGACTATCTAGCTGCATGATGCTCAAATTGGCCATTTGATATCAGGTTACCACCCATCATTTGCTGAGGACTCGCCTAATTACAGCATGGGAGACTCTGAAAATGAAGAATAGTTGTTGACTTGCGTTGTGCCGCGACGTTAACTAAGGCGTTGTTTGGGAGGCAACCCGAAACCATTTATTATTTTCTTTTGCTTTGATAAAATAATGGTGTGTTGATTGTGCAGATGGAAGTGTGGAGAGTGAACGAAAAGTGCAGATTGGCAAGCAATAGAATCTGTCGGCGAGTCGTCGAAAGGGTCAGCGAATCCGATCTTACCCGCCGTTTTACTCAAGACATTGTCAACTTTGGAGTCTGTAAAACTCAACGAGCTTTAGACATTCTTGGCGAATTGTCAACCAAGTCGGCGATCACGAGGGAAACCACTGATTGGACCCCCATAAATCAGAGGTTCTGTAAATATCAGCGAAGAAACTAAACAATCGGCGCTCCGCTGAGTGAGTCGGTGAGCTTGACTAACATTGCCGAGTGAACAAAAACTGGACGGTCTTTGCAGGCCAAAGGTTTGAAAGTTTCAACTTCACTTACTTTTCCCCACTTTTCATTTGTCTGAACTCACACTAGCACTCTAGTTTTTATATTTCCTGCACTTTTGGAGTATTTTGTTTCATTGATTTGTGCGCGGATTCGGGAATACATTGCTTCCTAGCACTTCAGTTTTATCATAGTCAGCATCGAAGGTTGGTAGTCCTAAACCCGAAAATAATTCTATAGAATATATACTCATTTGAAGCATCCTTATCTTGTTGAAATGTGTTGGGTCTCTCCAAATGGTCTCATTTACACCTGTGTAAATTCGAAATTATTGTACAACTTGTTTAAATTGTTGAAATACCATATGTTTGTGTTTTAAGCAGAAATATATTTTGCGGGATTGAATTCGAGAGTATGGGTTGAGAATGGGCACGTTGGGTCATTTGGCGAGCTAGGTCGAGCTCGCCGAACCACTCGGCATTTCACCTAATGTCCTAACCTCACCTTTAATTTCGTGCTTTATCTGATATGTGAATTTGGCCATTTTCGGCTAGAAGCTTGAGGTCGCCAAAAGTATTCTTGGCGAGTCACCCTTTGCCTACACTTCCTGACCCTTCATGCAATGTAGTCTTCGGCGGGCTAAGTCTTGCTCGCCGAAAGATGTCAGCGATTCATAGAAAGGAGGCCCCCCACCTTAGCCTACTTGAGCAGCAAGTCTGTATGCAACCATTTTATTGTGAATCTGATTGTATGTTTTCTAATATTTTCTTAAGGATTTGCAGATATGGAGAAACCAAAAGTTGCTGCAAGAATTGTACCAGCACCAGAAAAGGCTAAGGGGAAGGAGGTAAATGAGGAGGTTGCTACATCTAAAGGAAAGGCTACTACACCGCCCACGTCTGGTGGGAAGGAAGATAAGGGAAAGGGAAAGAGAGCCAGGGAAGTATGCGCATCTTCAAGTCAGAATCCTATTTCAAAGATTCCACGAACCCATAACATACCTGCATGGACCCTGGAGTTCTATGCCGTTGTGCATGCCTATTGGACGAATTCACAGGTGGTCACTCCCAGTGGACCTAGCAATATTGATGCTTCAGAGATAGCTCCGGTTCTTGATGCCTACACCTCGAGCTTGACCCCGGGCACTGAACCCCCGATAGATGGAGAGACTGAGTAGACAAGACCCTTATTTACCTCCCTCTCTGTCTTTCTTTATTTTACTTTTCGGATTATGTGTCAATTGCATTTGAGGACAAATTGCTTTTAATTATGGTGGGGTGAGACTCACCTTTTGTGTGCTATTTGTGATTCGTGTTTTGTATATTTGGGTTGTATATTTCTTTTTAAATACTGCCTTTCATGGATGTTTGAGTTCATAGCTCCTCTTTTTGATTTTAACTGATGCAAATTTTGACCCTTCTGAAAATAATTTGTTTTTCGAAATTTTTCGCCACAACTTGTGTTGAAAGTGGCTGTTCTATTGCAAAATTTATGTCTCAGTTTTGATCAATTCTGATGACTTGAATAGTGCTCTCAATCGAATGAACATGAATGTGTGGCTACGACGAGACCAAATGAAGTTGCATAGACAATATGTAAGCTCTTTGCATCTAGTTGTGATTAGCCATTTATCGAATTTATTCTCTTGTAATGATCGTTGCACACTAGCGAAAGTGTGTAGTCTTGTTTGACTTAAGTGTCGATGCCTTGTGTGATTAGCCTACGTTGAACCATGCATGAATAAACCCAGAATTTGCCCTGTTAGTCTGATTGATTTAGAAAGGTGTCCTCTTGATATGATCTTATGAACTTTAAAGAGTGTGAGCCAAAGTTGACATATACCTCTTTTGTGGCCTACCCATTAGTGTATGAAATTCTTTTGAGCACCCCTTGAGCCTTACCTATCTTTGGAAGAACCTTGATGAACCCTACACCTTACTTAACCCCACTACCTATAATCCTCTTGAGTTGTGATTTAGTACATAGCCAACTTATGCCAAAAGCCTAAGTTGGGGGTGTGGTGAAAAGGAAAAGGAGAAGTCAAGAAGTGCAAGAAAAAGTCTCTCTAACCCATGGTATTGCAAAATAAAATGGAAACCCTCCAAAAAATAAATAAATAAATATATATATATATATATAATAATTTTGAAATAAAAGTGCAAAAGGAATTGGCTTTCCAACCAATACATGGAATGTGAATGAAAGGATGACTTAGAAACACTCGAACAAAAAGTGATAAGGGAAGGAAAAAGGGCATTTTGAGAACATCACATCTCACGAGGATGATGAAGTCACTGAGCCTAAATGACCATACCTTTGCACTCAGCCCCATTACAAGCCTTGAAAAGACCTTTTTGATCTTGAGAAAGCCGAACCGAAAGTCGATAGGAAAATAAGGGCAAACCTATGGGTGAAAACATGCATTGTGTTCCTCTTTTTGAGTGTGAGCATTGCATCTGATTCCTGATCTTAAATTGATTAACTCCTGTGTGTGAATATGGAATCATTCTTTGTGTGAGGGCATTTAGATACTTTCGTTGAGCATTGAACTTACATTAGTAGAAAGTTTTGTCAACATGAGAATCTTTGCTAATAGTGTGTCACAACTTGAATCCTTGAGTGCACAATTGTATATTCACAAAAGTAGTTTGAGGTCTTGTTGTGTACATTCATGATTGAGTCTTGTGTATCACTGTTTGAGACACCCTTTTTGAATAGCCGAACTTGAGTTTGCTTGAGGACAAGCAAAAGTTTAAGTTGGGGGTGTTGATTAGTCCACAAATTAGACTCGTTTAGGGCTTTGTTTTAATAGAAATAGAGTCCTGAAATGCTTATTTTATCTCAATATCTTATGAAAGTGCTTAAGTTTCAGGTATTTGAAGTTTTAGTGGAAGCATGGACACTTAGGCGCAAAAAAGGAACAAAAAGGCTGAAAAGAACGAAGAAGTTGAAGCCTAAGCATCGCCAAGCATACTTGACGAATCGCCAAAGGGACGCACTCCGCCCTTTGTTCTTGTACGTGAATCCCTGAAGGAAATGGATCAAAAGGCTATTAAAGGAGCACTCGTCGTGTCGCCGAATAGTTCTGCGAAGCAGTACTATGTTTCCTAATGACATAGAGCATGATGATGTCGAAGGATGGTGCAAGACGGCAATGAATTGTACCTAAGGGCGAATCACCGAGTCGATCGGTGATTCTGACTAATGTCGTCAAACGATCCACTGCAGCACAAGTTTTTGAAAACTATAAATACTCGCTGAGAGTTATAGCTTAGTATCAAGTTTAAGCATTACATTTTAGTATCAAATTTTTGACTATATAATTTTCAGTAGTTTTTTTTACTCTCAAGTTTGGAGAGGGTTTTTGGGAGACATGAAGAAAGGAGTTCATCTTCCCCAAGTTAGAAGTGGGTCTTCTCCATTGTTCTTCCTTTGCTTAAATCAAGGTTTAATTTCTTATACCCATTTGATTTCACTATCATTTTAGGTGTATTTTGTTGTTTCTTCATGTGTGGCTAAAAACCCCCTTCTTGGGGTGTGATTTAGCAAATATGTGTTGTTATTATTGTTGGGTCTTGCTTGCTGATAGGATAGATGTATTTTAATGGTGATTTCACCTAGTGGTTGTGGTTTGATTTAATGGGTTTGTCGTTGCAAATACAAAGTCACCCATGTGTTTTCGGCTTGGCCAAGAGGGAGTTCGCGAAACCAAGACCACTAGACTGATGGCCTAAGGAGTGGGTCGACATGAGGTTCAGCCCGAGAGGGTGAGCCTTAGTCTCATATCCTAACACTCAGCTCGAGAGAGTGAGTGCGGTAATGCGTAGGTTGGTCTTCATGCGGAAAATGGGTGTCCGAGAGGAACGCATTTGAAACGGGGTAAGTTGCTCAAGAGGGAATTTATTTCCATCTAAAGCTTAGCCTAGTCACTATTATTTTGCAAATTTCCTATCAAAAGCATGTACCCAACCATTTATCTCAACTTGTATTGCGGTCACACCCCAAGAACTCTTCCCCATACTTGATTTTCTTATTATTTTTGTTGTTTTTACTTACTTGTGACAAAAACCCCAAATTGATATTTGACACTTTTGTGTCCCCCTTTCGATTTGCAATACTTTTTCTATTAATTCTCAAGACTTCTCCCTTGGGACACGACCCCAACCCTTGGTTGGGTTACTATGTTATCGACAATTGTAGACACTCGAATCATAGTTAATGTCGTTGGTCACTATAAGAATCATTAGTATTAGTATGTTGTGAGTGTATTGTGACTAAAACTTGTATTCTATGTTTGTAAATACATATTGGCTTTCCAAACTTGATAAATGCATACTTCCAAGGAAAATTTCCTATTTAGCATATTTAAATGTTTTTATGCATGTTTCCATACTTAGTACATAATTGTGCTAACCCCTTTTTTCCTACATAATATGAGTTTAGGTCCTGGACGTTGATTCATTACTTCCTTCTCCATATTAAAGCTTGGGTAAACTATTCCCTGCGTTTTGGTTAGTCCTCCAGTTTCGAGGACTAGATGTTTATTTCAGTCTTAGTTTATTAGTACTTTCTTATGTTAAGGCTTTCATCTATGTAATTGGTTAAGTCCCTAATTTTGTACTCTTATTTTTAGATGGTTTTAATGAGACAAGTCTAGTATTTCCACAACCCTTTATATATGGAATTTGAAGTTTGACTTCTATTTAGAAAAGTTTTAATTTTCTGCATTATTTATTATGACATTATGTGTATGATTATTCTACGGGCTTGTACGCGACCCCTTCAGGGTCAACTACATTATGTTACGTCTAGGGGGTAACCTCGGGTTGTGACAAACTTGGTATCAAAGCATAAAGTTTCGGGAATAATATATAGGATTGAAATCTTATGAAACCACGCCTAATAGTGTCTTGTTCATGAGTGTGAAGTGTACCACACTTATGAGTGAGAGGCTATAGGATGCTTAGGAATTTTCCATTCTTTTATCACTCTCAATTCGTGCTTGAAAATTCTGGCCCTATGATCTCCTTTCTAATCCTTTTCTTATGATTATAAGAAATGAATACAAAGAGAGGTAATGCTAGGAGAGGGCAAGAGGAAAATGTCAATGATGGGAATCCTCCCCAAGCTCCTCTGAATCCTCAAGTGTCTGATGAAGCGGGAGTTATGACTAATGTGGAGATTAGGACAGCTCTCCAGACCCTAACTCAGGCTTTGATGGATCAAGTCACTAGGGATGCAAGAGTTCAACCGAATCCGAATGCTAACACAACAACTTCTAGGATTAGGGATTTCACTAGAATGAATCCCCCTACTTTCCATGGTTCCAAAGTGGATGAGGATCCACAAGGCTTTCTAGATGAATTGTTGAAGGTGGTTGATACGATGGGAGTAACTAACCGTGAGAAGGCGGAATTGGCCGCCTACCAGTTGAAGGACGTAGCTCAGGTTTGGTATGAATAGTGGAAAGGGGAGAGAACTGTGAGAGAGGGCTCGATTGATTGGGAAGCATTCAAGTCGGCTTTCCTTGATAGGTTTTTTCCACTAGAATTGAGGTAGAGGAAGATGTAGGAATTCATCAAACTTCGCCAAGGAGGTTTGAGTGTGAAAGAATATGGCCTCAAGTTCATGCAATTGTCTAAGTATGCTCCAACCTTAGTGGCAAACTCGAGGGTCAAGATGACCAAATTTGTTATGGGGATATCTCCTTTGGTGGTAAACGAGTGTCGTTCGGCAATGCTCAATCCAAGCATGAAAATTTCACGCCTTATGGTTCATGCCGAACAAATTGAGTAAGAAAAGCTCAGGCAAGCTGGTAGAGAAGTGAAGAGGACAAGAGTAGATGATAACAATTCGTCTAAGGGTAGATTTGAGGTTCAAGGCAATCCAAGGTTTAAGAAGAGGTTTTCTAATCAAGGTACCACTAGTGCTTCTAATGTCAACAAAGAAAAGGTGCCTACTCCTAGGCCACATGGTGGTAGTGTAGGTGGTTCTTATGTAGAGAGGCCTACATGTGCAAAATGTGGTAAGAAGCATGAAGGTAAATGTCTTATCGATATGGGTGTGTGTTATGGATGCGGAAAGGGTGGACACCAATTGAAAGACTGCCCAACCCGTTCGGCCAAGGGAAGAGAGGGTAATCAAGCCCCTCCAAGTGGTTCTAATTCGGATGCTCTGAAAAAGAGTCACTTCTATGCTCTCCAGTCCCACAATGATCAAGAGGGATCCCCGGAGACTGTCACCGGTATGTTGCAAGTATTTTCCATTGATATTTATGCATTGTTAGACCTTGGTGCTACCTTATCTTTTGTTACACCTTTGGTAGCCATGAAATTTGATGTACTCCCCGAAACTCTTATAGAACCTTTTTCAGTGTCCACCCCAGTTGGTGACTCAGTTGTTGCAAGAAGAGTCTATAGAAATTGTCTTGTTTCTTTAACTCATAAAGTCACTTGTGTTGATTTGGTAGAGTTAATTATGTTGAACTTTGATGTCATCTTGGGGATGGATTAGTTGCATGCTTGTTTTGCTTCCATTGATTGTAGGACTTAGATAGTAAAGTTTCAGTTCCCTGATGAGCCCGTTTTTTAATGGAAGTGGGGAAGTTCAAGTGCTAGAGGTCGATTCATTTCGTGTCTAAAGGTTTGTAAAATGATTTATAAGGGTTATATCTGTCATATAATAAGGGTTAAGGACGTTGAGTCTGAGACTCCCCCGTTAGAGTAGGTCCCCATAGTTAGGGAGTTTCCTGAGGTTTTTCCTGATGACTTTCCCGGTGTACCTCCAGAATGGTAAATAGACTTTGACATTGATCTTATACCGGATACAAAACCCATATCTATTCCTCCTTACCGGATGGCCCTGGCTAAATTGAAAGAGTTAAAAGCTCAACTCAAGGATTTGCTAGATAAGGGTTTTATTTAATCAAGCATATTTCTATGGGGTGCACCTGTCTTATTTGTGAAAAAGAAGGATGGGTCCCTTAGGATGTGCATTGATTATTGCCAGCTGAACAAGGTCACCATAAAGAATAAATACCCGCTCCCTAGAATTGATGATTTATTTGACCAACTCTAAAGGTCCAGTTATTTTTCAAAGATTGACTTACGTTCGGGCTATCACCAACTAAGGGTGAGAGATATTGATATTCCTAAAATAGACTACCGAACTAGGTATGGACACTTTTAATTCTTAGTGATGTCTTTTGGTCTAACGAATGCTCCGACAACTTTTATGGATCTTATGAATGGGGTGTTTCGACAATACCTTGATTCATTTGTGATCGTCTTTATTGACGGTATTTTAATCTATTTCAAGAGTAAGGGTAATCACATGGAGCATTTGTATGCTAAGTTTAGCAAGTGTGAGTTTTGGCTAAGGTCGATTGCGTTCCTCGGTCATATAGTGTCAACCCTGGGTATAAAGGTTGATCCTAAGAAGACTGATGCGATTAAGAATTGGCCTAGACCTCTGAGTCCCACTGATATACGAAGGTTTTTCGGCTTGGCCGGGTATTATAGAAGATTTGTTGAAGGTTTCTCATCTATTGCTTCTTCATTAACAACCTTGACTCAAAAGAAATCCAAATTTGAGTGGTTTGAGGCTTGTGAGAAGAGCTTCCAGGAGTTGAAGGATAGACTCACCACCGCTCCGGTGTTGACCTTACCGGAGGGTACTGACGGGTTTGTAGTTTATTGTGATGCTTCCCGAGTGGGTTTGTGATGTGTCCTTATGCAACATGGAAATGTGATTTCCAATCCTTCGAGGCAACTCAAAGTACATGAAAAGAATTATCCTTCCCATGGTCTAGAATTGGCGGCGGTAGTTTTTGCCCTTAACATTTGGAGGCACTACTTATGTGGGGTCCATGTTGATGTGTTCACTGACCACAAGAGTCTCCAATATGTGTTTAGCCAAAGGGATTTGAATCTCCGACAGAGGAGGTGGTTAGAACTTTTGAAAGATTATGACATGAGTGTCCTTTACCACCCAGCAAAGATAATGTAGTTACCGATGACTTAAGTTGAATGACTATGGGTAGTGTGGCTCATGTAGAAGATGAGAAGAAAGAGCTAGTTCGCGATGTACATACGTTGGCCCATTTAGGTGTCTAACTAGTAGATTCCTCGAAGGGTGGATTCATGGTTCACCAGAGTTCCGAATCATCCGTTGTGGTTAATGTGAAGTCTAAGCAACATCTTGATCCTATTTTGATGGAGTTGAAAGAATCGGTTCTCAACAAGTCCGTTGAGGCTTTCTCCCAATGGGGAGATGGGGTGCTTATGTACTAAGGTAGAGTGTGTGTTTGGATGTTGATGGCTTGAGAAATCATATTTTAGAAGAGGTCCATGGTAAGTTTAAAGATGGTGTCAACTGGATATGTGGCTTCAAGGGATGCTTAGCAGGGTAGGTATTATGGGATGCCAACCTTATATTTCACAAGTGTTCTTAGGGGTTGCTCAGGTGTTAGTATTTGTATGTTGTGAGTGTATTGTGACTAAAACTTGTATTCTATGTTTGTAAATGCATATTGGTTTCCATACTTGATAAATGCATACTTCCATGGAATATGTTCTATTTAGCATAGTTAAATGTTTTTATGCATGTTTCCATACTTAGTACATAATTGTGCTAACCCCTTCTTTTCTATATACTATGAGTGTAGGTCCCGAACGTTGATTCATTACTTTCTTCTCCAGATTAAAGCTTAGGTCGACTATTCCCTAAGTTTTGGTGAGTCCTCCTGTTTTGAGGACCATATGTTTATTTCAGTCTTAGTTTATTAGTACTTTCTTATGTTAAGGCTTTCATCAATGTAATGGGTTAAGTCCCTAATTTCGTACTCTTATGTTTAGATGGGTTTAACAAGACAAGTCTAGTATTTCTACAACCCTTTATATATGGAATTTGAAGTTTGACTTCTATCTACAAATTTTTTAATTTTCTGCATTATTTCCTATGACATTATGTGTATGATTATGCTAAAGGCTTGTACGCGACCCCTTCGGGGTCAACTACGCCATGTTATGTCTAGGGGGTAACCTTGGGTCGTGACACCTATCACCAACATAATTTATTGTTGTTTGTACCTATTGGCCATATAGGGAGCCGCACGTGTTTAGTTTGTTGTTATGTACCTTCTTACCACATAGGTGCTCGGTAAGGTTCTTCTTTGACTATTTGATTACTTGTGGAAGTATGAAGGGCGGTTCTTTGTACAAGGTAGCTACTTCCCTTATTTTCATTTTTGATACTTTTGTCCAGGTTTAGTTATGATAGCCTTCTTGCGTTTTAATTGATATTTGTGATTGTTTCTGTTAGTATACCATTGGGCTAGTTGTCTCCCTTAGTAGAGACTTGCCATATTTAGGTTGATGGGTTAACACATTAAGGTTCGTCCATTACTTCCATTTTCTGCTTCGTTCACTCATTATACTTTACTTTTGTGTGTTTCTTATGTTGATATTCATGTTACTTTTTAGTTATGTGTGATATATGATACCTTCTTACTTGTAATTTATGCTTTCTTTATCATTGGAATTCAATATCCCTACAGAGTGCCATATGTTGGTACTCATACTACACTTCAACACCCTACAAATCATAGTACGAGTTCTCACCGTTGATTGGGTGTCGTGCGGAGCAGCTCTTGGATTAGGAGATTTGGGTGAGCTCCTAGCATTCAAAGTTGTTTCACACTCCCTTTATGTTGGACTAGGACTAGTCTTTATTTTTGTTCTAGCGTCAGTTCTATACTATTGTATCGTTATTGTACTCTTGTTTTAAATAGATACTCAAATATAGGATGTTATCAGGTCTTGGGTTGGTGTTTTTGTATTGATTTCATTCTCCCTTTTCTTTTGGTTTTTGCTATTATTGTGTTCTTCTGCAATTGTTTTCTTCTGTACAATAGCCTACTGCTTCTAGTTTCGGGCAATGTGTTTGGTTTACCTACATGTGGGACGTAGTAGGTTCCATCACAAACTGATTTTTGTTGTTGTGATAGTGTAACACCGCAGTCTTAGAAAGATTTAATTTTAGAAAGAACTAAATTAGAAATAGCCAATTTGAGATTTGTGCAAGTTCGTCTTCAATTTTGATTTTTGGATCAACTTCAAAAGACCATAAATTTCAGTACAAGATGTGTTAGGTGGCCCATAAGATATTAAATGAAAGATATTTGAGTCCTCTTTCCAACACCACTAAGTTTTCTAAATTTCTTGTTCGGACGATGAGATATGTCTATTGGAATTAACCCTGTCCAGTTACGAAAATTCATCTGAACTTAAGGAGGGGTATTTTGGTCTTCTCCTTACCCCCAACTAGCCTAAACTTTTTAATCACCCTCTTAGGGGTCTAAACTTATTGAAATCAGTTTTAGTCATTCACATGAAGGGTAGGGCTTTTTAGGATAGTTAAAGAAGAGAAAAAAGAAAGGATTCAAGCATTTGTTCAAGAAAATCAATGACTTTGGGAAGAACAACAGTTTTTCAAGGTATGTAAGCTTCCATATTGATCGATTCGTTCACCCTCACACCAATAATGAGTTTCTTGAGTTAATTTCGTCCATGAAAATCCATGTATGGAGGTTTTTGATGAGTTTCTTCAAATTTCGTTCTTAAATCTTTAATATTGGGATTTTATGTGTTCTTGAGGTGAATTTTATGAGTTTGAGGTTTGTTTTTTAGTAGACTTTCTTTTACTTATGTTGGGTATACAAATCTAAGAGAGTTAAGAGGTAATCAATCGATCTTAGGTGAACGAGAGCCAAAAAATAGGAAGAAAAATTCATCAAAACAGTTTGGAAACGAGCTGGGGCGTGCCCCCCTGATGTGCCTGCAGGGCTGGCGTGGGGAGCGTACATTGCGCTAGAAACCAGCCTTAGTAAGGGGAGGTCTGGTGCGGCGCGCCACCCCTGCGCCACAAAGCGTCAAGACACCTTTCTTCTTTGTTTTCTTTCGACACTTGTTCCTGTGGGTCGAGCTTTCATTCCTCTCTTAAGCCTAACTATTTAAAACTTCATTAATCATAGAGAGATATTATATATCATGAAGCATAACTCTTGAATTCACATTTCAAATTCAAGAAAAGATTAAGAGTCAAGTTTGAGACAACCTTTTAAGTCATTTTGAGAAGTCTTTCACAAAGTTTTAAAACTTGTTTTTAGACTTGAATACTTGAGTATGAGGATGAGGAGAGTTGAGTTTAATTTTTTCAAAATGAATATATGGGAACTAAGTATTCTTAAGATAAAATGTTTTACATTTAAAATAAGAGAAAACCTTGATTTCCAAATGAGTTCATGAAGAGTTTTGAGCGTAATCTCTTTTAAGAGAACCTTTTGAGTAATAATCTCAAAGTATGAGGATGATGAAATGTTTTTAAACATATGAGCATGAGTTATATTATTGGGAGTAGTATTGAGCACAAATATGTGGACGAGTTCAGACAACTTAAAGCCCTCATAAACCATGTATGCCAATATGGGTAAAAAGGGACATACTTTTTAGATGATTCCTTATTTGTTTTTAAGCATAGCTTAGGGGATCCACTTAGTTGAGGATGTCTTATACTCCGGCAAGGTATAGGACACTTATGGCAGTGTGGGCGAGACGTGGTATCATCACATAGCTCATAGTGATGGTTGTTGGTTCGAGAATCTCCCAAAATAAGATTAAAAGAGTTATTATTGTATTTTATAATACATTGAGTTATTATCTACTGTTTTAATTATTTTTTTTGTAATGCATCTTTATTGTAAGAGAATTCCTCACTCTTATGCAGGAATCCATGAGTGTGCATTAGTACAACCTCAAGTTCACTCACTTATCCCGTTATGCTATAGAGATGGTTGCTGATATGAGGAGCAAGACGAGCTTGTTTGTTTCTGGGTTGTCTCGTCTGTCGAGCAAAGAGGGTAAGGCAACTATGTTGATATGAGATATGGACATAGCAAGGGTTATTGTCCATGTGCAGCAGGTTGAGGAGGACAAGTTGAGAGATAGGGAAGAGTTTTTGAAGAAGAAGGCTAAGAGAACAAGTAATAAGTCTGGGCAGCATAAGGGTAATGCAAACCGATCATATTTTCAACAAAAGTCGAATGGATCTTCTCCATGATATGCTAGTGTACCTGCACCAAAGAACATAGGTGAGTTCAGGAATCTAAATTCACCGAACTTTAGAGCTCGACCTGCTCAGTCTCAAGGTAGTGTGGCACAATGGACCAACTGTACTCCTACATGTGTTGAGTGTGGTAGGAACCACCCAAGAACGCGTTGTGATAGCTCCACTGGTTGTTTCAAGTGTGGTCAGACATGTCACTTCATGAGAGAGTGCCCTAAGAACATGCATGGAAATGATAATGGGGGCAATAGAGCCCAATCTTCTTCAATGGCTCGCCAGAAAGAGCTACACCTAGAGGAGCTACTTTAGGAACATGCAAAGGAGCAAACTGTCTGTACGTTATTACCAGTCTCCAAGAGCAAAAAAATTCACTTGATGTTGTCATTGTATGATCAAAGTCTTTACTTTTGATGTATATGCATTTTTTAATCCAAGTGTGAGTCTATCTTTTGTCACTGCATATATTACTATGAGTTTTGATATTCTTCCCGAGAAACTTCTTGAGCCCTTCAGTGTTTCTACACCTTTTGTTGAGTCTATTCTAGCTGGGAGAGTTTATCATGATTCTACCATTTTTGTCAATCATAAGGACACTATAGCTGAATTAATCGAGTTAGATAGTGTAGACTTTGATGTTATTATATGTATGGACTGGCTTCATGCTTTTTATGCCTCAGTTGATTGTAGAACCCGAGTAGTTAAGTTTCAGTTTCCTAATGAGCCAATTATTGAGTGGACAAGTAGTTTAGAATTGCCTAAGGGTCGTTTTATTTCGTAATTTAAGGCCAAGAAGTTTGTTTCCAAGGGATGCATCTATCACTTAGTCTGAGTTCATGACTCTAGTGTTGAGACACCACCTATCAAGTCAGTTCCAGTTGTGAGTGAGTTCCATAGGTCTTTCCAGATGATTTTTCTGGAGTCCCTTCTGAGAGAGAAATAGACTTCAGTATATATATTCTTCTTGATACTCGACCTATTGCTATTCCTCCATATAGAATTGCTCCCGCTGAGTTAAAAGAGGTAAAAGAGCTGTTGAAAGACCTTCTTGATAAGGGTTTTATTCGACCTAGTGTCTCACATTGGGGCGCACCAGTCTTATTTGTGAGGAAGAAAGATGGTTCTTTTAGGAATTTTATTGATTACCTCTAATTGAAAAAGGTTACTATAAAGAATAAGTATCCTCTTTGGAGAATGGATGATCTTTTCTATCAACTTCAGGGTGCCACTTGCTTTTCTATGATAGATCTCAGATCGGGTTATCATCAGTTGAGAGTAAGAGAGAGTGATGTTCCAAAAGATAGCTTTCACGACCCGCTATGGTCATTATGAGTTTCTAGTCATGTCTTTTTGTTTGACTAATGCTCATGCAACATTCATGGATCTTTTGAATAGAGTATTTAAGCCATATCTTGACATGATTGTTATTTTATTTATTGATGACATTCTGATTTATTCGAGGAATGTGGATGATTATGGTAGTCATCTCAGAGTAGTTCTCCAAGCTCTCAAAGATAGAGAGTTGTATGCTAAATTTTCAAAGTGCGAGGTTTGTCTTGAGTTTGTGGCATTCTTAGGCCACATTGTGTCTGGTCAAGGTATTCGAGTTGACACTTAGAAGATTGAAGTAGTATAGAACTTGCCCAAACACATATCTCTTACTAATATTAGGAGTTTCTTGGGATTGGCTGGTAATTATATGAGGTTTGTCGAGTGGTTCGCATCCATTTCATCTTCAATGAAAAAGTTGACTTAGAAGATAGCAAAATTTCAATTTCTGAAGCTTGTGAGAAAAGCTTTCAGGAATTGGAAATGCGTTTGACTACTGCCTTATTGTTGACCCTACCAGAAGGTACGCAAGGCTTTTTTATGTACTGCGATGAGTCCAGAGTTCAACTTGGTTGTGTATTGATGCAGAATGGCAAAATTATAACTTATACCTCTAAAAAGTTTAAGATTCACGAGAAGAATTAACCAAACCATGATCTAGAATATGTTGTCGTAGTGTTTTCTTGGAAAATATGGCTTCACTATCTCTATGGTGTTCATGTATATGTGTTCACCGAACACAAGAGTCTCCAGTATGTTTTAACTCAAAAAGAGCTTAATCTCAGACATAGGAGGTGGTTGGAGTTACTCAAGGATTATGAAATGAGTATTATTTATCACCTAGGTAAGGCTAAGTTTTTACTGATGATTTGAGCAGGTTATCTATGGGTTGTACTGCTCATGTTAAGGAGGGAAAGAAAGAATTGGCCAAAGATGTGAAAAGACTTGCACGATTAGGAGTCTGGTTGTTGGATTCCAATAAAGGTGGAGTGGTGGTGGTTAATGGGGCTGAATCATCAGTAGTTTCTGAAGTGAAAGAGAAACAAGAGCAAAACCCTATTTTTCTTGAATTGAAGGCAAATGTTAGTAAGACGAAAGTAATGGCTTTTGAACAAGGGGGAGATAGTGTGTTCAGGTATCAAGGGAGGTTGTGTATCCCTAGACTATTTGTCAAGCAAAGCCTACAATTCATACTTTAGAGGATATGTTGAGGGTTTGTGTTATCAACTTTAATGGTAGTTGGGTCGATCACTTACCTCTCATAGAGTTTGCTTACAACAATAGCTATCCCTCTAGCATCCAGATGGCTCCTTATAAGGATCTTTATGGGAGAAGATGCAGATCTCTTATTGGATAGTTTAAGGTTGGTGAAGCTAGGTTAATAGGACCACACTTGGTTCATCAAGCTATGGAGAAGGTGAAGATTATTCTAGAGAGGTTGAAAACAGCCCAAAGTCGTCAGAAATCCTATACCGATGTTAGGATAAGAGACTTGGAGTTTAAGGTGGATGATTTTGTGTACTTCAAGGTTTAACCCACGAAGGGTGTTACGAAATTTGGTAAGAAAGGGAAGCTCAGTCCACGGTATATTGGTCCTTACGGGATATCCAAGAGAGTTGCTAATGTAGCTTATGAGTTGGAGCTACAACCAGAGTTAGCATCAGCCCATTCGGTATTTCACATGTCAATGTTGAAGAACTGTATGGGCGATTCATCACTTATTATACCCACCAAAGATGTTTGTATTAAGGACAACCTATCTTACGAGGATATACTCGTTGAGATACTTGATCGTCAAGTTCCCAAGTTGAGAACCAATGAGGTTGCATCAGTCAAGGTCTTATAGAGGAATCAGCTTGTTGAGGAAGCTACTAGGGAGGCTGAGGAGGATATGAAGAAGAGATACGCACATCTATTTTCTTCCGGAGAAATTCCAGACCAAGGTAATGACTTTTTGAAAAACACTCTTTAATTGGATATACTTTGTTGTGTTTAATTGCATGTTAGGTGTTTAAGTTGGGTGTTAGATGTTTATACCCTTAGTTCTACTTAGAGTGATCACATTCGAGGATAAATGTTCCCAAGGGGGAGATATTGTAACATCTCCGTCTTAGAAAGGGCTAATTTTAGAAAGAACTAAATTAGAAATTGCCAATTTGTGATTTGTGCATGTTAGTCTTCAATTGTGAGTTTTGGGTCAACTTCAAAAGACCATAACTTTCAGTACATGATGAGTTAGGTGGCCCGTAATATATCAAATGGAAGATCTTTGAGTCCTCTTTCCAAAGCTACCAAGTTTGCTAAATTTGGAGTTCAAATGTGGGAGATATGTCAGTTTGAATTAAGCCTACCCAGTTAAGGAAATTCATCCGAATTTAAGGAGGGGTATTTTGGTCTTTTCCATACCCACACCTAGCCTAAGCATTTTTATCACCCTTTTAGGGGTCTAAACTAATTGATATCAATTTTATTCATTTAATAGAAGCGTAGGGTTTTTGAGGGGAGTTCAAGAAGAGAAAAGAGAAAGGATTCAAGCGTTTGTTCAAGAAAATCAAAGATTTCCCCAAGAACAAGTGTTCTTCGAGGTATGTAAGCTTTCATAGTGATGGGTTCATTCACCCTCACTCCAATCATGAGTTTCTTGAGTTAATTTTGTCCACAAAAATCCATGTATTAAGGTTCTTGATGAGTTTCTTGAAATTTCGTTTTTAAATCTTTATTATTGGGACTTGATGAGTTCTTGAGGTGAATGTGATGAGTTTGAGGGTTATTTTTAGTATATTTTCGTTTACTTATATTGGGTATACAAATCTAGGAGAGTTTTATGAAAATCAATCTATCCTAGGTGAACTAGGGCCAAAAATGGAGAAGAAAAAATTGTCAAAATGTTCTAGAAACGTGTTGGGGCACCGTGCCCCCGATGCGCCTATAAGGCTGGCGTTGGGCGCCAACAGTGAGCTAGAAACCAGCCCCAGTAGGGGGGTCCTAGCGCGGTGCGCCACAACCGTCAAGCCACCTTTCTTCTTTGTTTTCATTCCGCACTTGTTTCTTTAGTCCAGCCTTAACTCCTTTCTGAATCCTTACTATTTAAACCTTCATTAATCATCGAGATAAATTATATATCATGAATCATAACTCTTGAATTCACATTTCAAATTCAATAAAAGATTAAGAGTCAATTTTGAGAGAACCTTTCTAGTCATTTTGAAAAGTCTTTCACAATATTTTAAAGTTGTTTTAAATGTTTTCTTAATAATGCATCTTTATTGTTTCTTTTATATTGAAATGAGTTGAAAATTTATGAGTTTGAGCATCTTTGAGTATCCTGGAGTTGAGTTGAGTTGAGATGAGGTGAGTATGTTCTTCCTTTTCATCAGTTCAAGCTTATGTCTTTGCTTTAGAGTTTCCCTTGCATGCTCGTACATTCCATGTACTGATGCCATTTGGCCTGCATATTTTTATGATGCAGAACAGGAGTTTAGGGTCATCAATAGGTGCACCGTTGATACCACCTGCAGTTCCAGAGTTTGTTTGGTGAGCCTCCTTGCTTCCATTGGATTTCACTTTTGTTTTCAATTTTGTTAAGATGTAGTGGGTCTTGTCGCGACGTCTATCATAGTTATTAGAGGCTTCATAGAAAGTAATGCCTGAAGAGGTTTCTCCATTTAAATTGTTAAATGTTTGAGACTTGAGTTGCCTTTTTCGGGCCAGTTGAATGTTCTTATATATTTTTGAGTTTATTTATCATAAGACTAATGAGTAAAGTTTTACTTTTGAGTTCATATGTTGTTAAGTAAGTCTTCCGCAGAGAGTTGAGCAAGGCCAAGGGTTTCCTTGGGGCCAACAATAGTTCTCGAGTGCCGGTCACTTCCAGTTTATAGACTCGGGGTGAGACAGGTAGGTTGGTATCTGAGCTCTAGGTTCGCCGGTATCATCGGTAAGAGAGAAGGTGTCTAGTAGAGTCCAATAGATCAATGCATAGACGTCAATATCCTATATTTAGGAGGCTATAGGGAATTATTAGGAATTTCCATACTTGATTCATTATCGTGTGTAACTTACTGGTTCTACCTCAAAAACTGACTTCGTTGAAATCTGCCCTCTCTTTGATAAATATCACGAGGCTTTCGATTGACGTTGGAGATGCTCAACATCAGTTAGAGGGTCTTGGGGTAGAGCAGGTTACGATAGAGTTAGTGGTTGCCTTGACTCCTCGAGACTCAGTAATGGGAGCTTAAGGTCTCTTCAGAGGTACATCACAGACTAGTGTGGATCTTGGTTCAGCGAATGGTTCACATGCTAGAGTTGAGTTGGTAGGTTGGTAGGTTGCATGTTGAATTCCTTATTCGTTTATGAGTGTGTAACCGAGTTTCTCGATTGGGCTACACATACAATGACATTGTCTATTACCGGGAAGGATATGATTGATAACGCTCAAATCACCCTCCAAAACTAATTAAAAGAGTGAGCGGTCTTCGTCAATAAAAATTCCCAACTAAGAGTCGGGGTCGAATCCTACAAGGAACAATGTAATGACAATTGATAAGACAAAGACTAACTACATACTAACTCGAACCTATACATCCAAGGTACACAAATATGAAATAGAAGGAGATTTTTATAACTACACTTCTAACAGGGGAAAACACAATATCATGCAAGGGATGTATGGGAATTGGGAAAACCTTACATTCAATCAACACTCAACGACCCATTATAATTCAATCCACAATCATTCAATCACTAATGGGTAGGCTAGGTCATCGTCAATTACGATAATTATCTTTCGATCTCAAAATGTTTTATTGCAAAATC